>VDFB02105785.1:144957581-145040325 GCA_007258455.2 Sequoia sempervirens
GTGGGATCACCCAAGAAACCTTTAAGAGGACAATCCTTGTCTTGTGCAAAGATAATTTTTCACAAGTACAATCAAGAGGACAATATGTCAATGCTTATCCTATAAAGACATGATAGAGGGTAGTTTACAAGCATCTAGAGGACCAGTTTAAACACATTCCAAGGGTCTAGGAGCCTCATCACTAGTTGAAGCACATTTCAAGGGGCTTGAAGAGAGAAAATAAAACAAGAAAACTTCTTGGGAATGCAAAGTAAGCTAGCCTATTTTTAAGCCTTGTACCTTTGTCAAAATCAATCCCTAGATGCTCTCCTATGCTTGGGATGAGATATAGGACCCTTAGGCTAGTATTTTAAGTTAGTTCTTTCTTATTTTTTGGCTTTCGCGGTAGAAACATAGTAACCTGCAACTTAGATTTTATGGAGTCATTACACTAAAGAAAATAGAATTATTTTTAAGCAAAGATACAAATTTTAGACTTGGTACATGTAAGAACACCTTTCTATCAATAAAGTTTAGTTTTTTTGTCTTCTCAACAATTGTTTCATTATGTTCAAATGAATGGTTGATATATATTTATGTGTTTTATGTTTAAATCCTCCAATATATTGGCTCATTCCAACACCCTTAGGAAAAAAATGTATGTCATGTAGGTCATAAGTTATGTTACTGAAATTCAAACTCTTTATTTGTGAAAATACCTAATTTTCCTTCTAAAGGCTACAAACATTTCAAGATTCTTATGAAATACTTATGTATGAGCCTGTTAAACACTTCATTTGTGTAAGAACCAATTTAATAACTAAAAAATTGTGTGTCAAAATAGTAGTACAAGTCATTCTAGGTTGGTGTGTCACCTTCTTAGTCACTCCAAGTCCATCTTTGTATTTTTCTTCACTCTTTTGTCTACAATAGTAAAAATAGTTTATTTTAGGTTATGAAACCAAGGGGAACCAACCCTCTTTGGAGGTTCTTTTCCACTTGAGGTGACCCACAACCTATAAAAATTCTCATGTTTCACAAGGCAGTTGCATTCTAAACATAGTAAGTGTGCATACTTTAGTGATAACATTTATGTTTTTTAAGTTATTGAGCAAAAATAAAAACAAAATTAATTTACAGGAAAAAAATAAACTTATAATCCTCACCTAAAATTTATCACTACTATACTAGCTCATAAATAGGGCATTAGAAACCAAGAAAACCCAAGGAAATTGCATCGAGAAGGGCACACATGATTTCTTATTATGGTTATCATATCATGTAATTGATTAGAGAATTTGAGTGTGGTTACATTTCAAAAGATGTATATGTGTGGGTGAGATATTATATATTGTTAAATTTCAACAACTTCGAATTTTAATTCAACAATATTATACTTGTACTTTTATATATTTATGTTCTTACACACTTATATAAAATAGAAGGCTTAAGGTATATGCTTTGAATTTAACACTAAAAAAAATTTAGCAAATATAAAATCATAGCATATTTTTCCTTAATAACCAATAGTTTTAAATTAAAATGTAAAATAATGTTAGCAAATATTCCTTTAACATTTGCTTAAAAAGAAAATTTGATTGCCTTATTATGTCATGAGATTAAAAATTGCAATTTTCTTATCATGTAGTTCGATGATATGGAGTGGAAAACCATTCAAGAATTTAAAAATATTAATTTACATATTTTTATTTGATGTTATGTTTATTTTTTATTTTTTTAAAGTTATTAACAAAAAATCAAAGCAAAAGTAATTCATAGGAAAAAAGGAAAATTATAATCCTCATCTAAAATGTATCACCGTTGTAGTTGCTCATAAATAAGGCATTGGAAACAATGCAAACCTAGAAAAATCAAGTCGATAAAGGCACACAAGATTTATCATTATGTTTATGACAACTACATGTTACATTCAATGTCATATATGTGCTCTAACTCAACTAAACAACGCAGTGTATGCGGAAGTCATATTAAACAAACAATATGAAATGAAAATTTTCAATGAGAATTGGAATTGGCAGTGGTCTAAATCCCGTTAGATTTAAAACCTCGTGGCAAATGTGAGGTCCTCCTCGTTGCAACATATACATGGCCTTTTTCCACATGAGCTTAGAAGTGGAGGCATTTTGAGGAGGAAAGGTATTCAAAGGGAGATCATTTCAGGAAGGATTATTTTGAAAATGCATTTTCCTAAATGGTGTCACGACACCCTATTCTCAGACCCATTGGTTTTAGGTCTTTAGCAGAATGGCTCGGCAGAATTTTATTTCCAACATTGTAGGTCGGGGAAAAAGCACTTTCCTAACCTCTCTATTTTTTCCAGAAATTAATTGTGAATCCAAATATTTCGCAAACTTGAAATATAATCTTGATGGTTGGTGTAGGAGTTTTCGCGTGATCATTTTTATCGCCATTTCCTATATACGCGGTGTGGCGCCACGCACATTCAGGATTGCTTTCGTGGAAGGTCAAACAGGATCAATGACGAATGCTGGCGAATCCTTTTATAATTCTTTTTATGTACTTCACTAGTCAAATGAATTCCCACTACAATTTTCAGTGTGTTTGTTATAATATATGATACATCTTTGTCTAAAGATTCTGCTACTTAGGCATAATGTCCTTGGTTGGTTCAGAGATGTTGCATAAACACAAAGACCACTTATTTTGTAGTTGTAGATTAGATTAGTGTCATACATTTGATTGTAGTTTTGGGTGTGTTGTTGAGTTCCAACCTATACTTGTGATATCATGGAACCTCATTATTCTTTCCTATAAAAAATTGGCCCTTCCATGTAGATGTCTTGTCCTCATCACTATAATTTGAACCCTTCATGTGTTTGCATCATTACCAAAATTTGACATCTATCTCAACTCTTGATCTCTACATTTTTGCATACATTTTCTGTAAATATGCATAGTCTCAGGTCCCTAATTAGTTTTATCCTTGTTGGTAAATACTTGAAATATCTCCTTTCCAAATACTCAATTTGTCACTAAGTATCTTAATTTTGATATTTAGGTTGTGATACTAATATTTACGCTTCATAGTTTATTAGTTCTGAATAAAGAATGCTAAGTGAAAAAAAACACTAGATTGATTATTATTGGCTAAATAAAGCTATAGTTATCATATCTTTAACCCACTCCTTGGCATCAAGTAGAGTAGTCAATGGTCTCTCTCACATATATTTTTGCAATGTGTAGATCATGCTAACTAATATAAGTAGGCATTCTCTTTTCCACCAATTCATCCACCCCATTTCCATTGTATGTAACTCTCTTCTCGCCTGAAACATTCACATAATTGTATTCAATTCATTTTTTCTTCTGTTTTATAAACGATAATCTTAAGAAAGACAAATGAGTCTTGAGCTAGAAAAATTGACTAACTCTTAGTGTTGATTCCATTTTTCTTGCAAGAGCACTGGGCAAACCTAGAAGCAGTGTCATTCTACAAAATATCTATTCATTAACCACTTGGAAGCTCTATTGTGCATTTTTCAATCAGTTATAACAAGAAGGGGTATTTCAATTTTGTCATTTTTACTTGCTAGGATTTATTATACCACTAACATCCTTTAGAATCATCATATTTTTCTTATTGCTCTTATACAAATGAAGGGACTCCAAAAGACACTAACAAAGAGAACCCAAAAAAAAGACACATCAAATATAGATAAAACATTGAATATACATTGAATAGAGAAACAAGAATATGGATTTATTTATTGAAATATGTTGGTTAATACCTCAGCCATATTAGTTGTATGGTTGAAGAGTGTAGGCAATTCCATACTTCCAATGTATGCATCAACATCCACAATGAGTTGTTTGAAAGGAATGTCGATCTCAAGAAAATTAATCCCCACCCTAATTACAAAAAGGAAACATATTATACCCATACATTCTTCTCATTATTTAATATTTTATTTAATTTACAATTGAAAAGAAAAATCATATACTTATCAATACTTTCGTGAAGTTTATGAAAAATAGGTTCATTTTCCTAGACGACATCCTTGACAAGCCTTTCAAGTAGTTTTTGTTGTTTCCCCAACTCCATATTTCTTGTAAGAGAGGAAGGATAAACATTTACAATAAACAAGAATAAATATTAAAACATATCAAGATTTAATTAATTCCTTTTTCTACAAAATAGAGTTGTCGATGATGCCTTCATCCATCCAAAAATAGAGTAACATTTTTTCACTTCATTTTTACAAAAAAATAGCACATTCTAAGCGACATTAGAAACTTCCAGATACGCCCTAAAAGAGGTTTCTAGATACATCGAAGAAGAAATTAGAAGAAATAAGATAGAAGAATTAAATGTCGTGGGTGGAGTAGATGAAATGATGTGGCATGGGAGATTAGTCGATAGAGCTAGAAGTCCGCATCCGCCAACACTCCCCCTTAATCTTCACTACCATATATGTCTACTATTACAATTCCTTCCTGGAGATTCTCAAAAACATTCTTTGCAATCAACTTTGTGAAGATGTCTACTAGTTGTTCTTTGGACCTACAAAACTCAAGATATATGTCACCATTGTTCACCAATTCTCAAATAAAATGATATCTTGTATCAATACGTTTGCCCCATTTATGAAAGATGCAATTTTTGGATAAAACGGTTGTTGAATTATTATCACAATAATTTTTTGTAGGTTCTTCTTGTGGATGCCTTAAATCTGAAAGTACTCTTCTCATCCATACTGCTTGGCAAGCTACTGATGTGGTTGCAACTTATTCCGCTTCAGCTGATGAGAGTGTCACAATTGGTTGTTTCTTTGATGCCCAAGAGATAGCACCCAATCCTAGATGAAAGATATACCCCGAAGTGCTTTTTCTATCATCCATGCTACCTCCCCAGTCATTATCCATATATCCAATAAGTTTGTAATCATCTGAAGATGTATACAAAATCCCAAAGCTCTTTGTTCCAGCTATATACCTTAAAAATATTTTTCCAAATTTCCAATGTGTTTCCTTTGGTTTGTCCATGAATCTAGAAATGAGACTAACCCCATACATGATATTTGGTCTTGTGGCAGTTAGATACACAAGGCTGCCAACTAATCTTTTGAATAAAGTTGAATCAACACTAGGACTTTTTTCATCCTTGCTAAGTTTTAAACCCAATGCAACAGGTGTAGGAGTTGGATTCACATTTATCATCTTAAATTTCTTCAAAAAATCATTAGCATACTTTATTTGACATATAAAAATTCCTTGATCATTTTGACTTACCTCTATCCCAAGAAAATATCTCATGAGCCCCAAATCAGTCATATCAAATTCTCTTTCCATGCCTGTCTTGAATGAGTTAATTGACATGTTACCTATGAATATAAAATAAAATGCATACAAACAAACTATCAATATTTCTCCTTCATCATTCACTTTGACATACAAAGTTTGTTCATTGCCACACTTGCTAAACCCATTGTTCACAGAATAAGAGTATATCCTACTATACCAAGATCTAGGAGATTGCTTCAAACCATATAGTGCCTTTTTCAGTTTGTATACCTTATGTTCTTCTCCAAAAACTTCATAACCGAGTGGATATTTTACATACAATTATTCTAAAATTCCATTCAAGAATGCCGATTTGACAGCCATTTGGTAAACCTTCCAATTATTTTGAGCTGCTATAGATAAGACCATTTTAATGGTATCCAATCTTGCTACAGGTGAAAATGTTTCATTGTAGTCTATGCCAGACTATTGTGTGAAGCCTTTAGCTACTAGTCTTGCCTTGTATTTCTCTACTATTCCATTAGTATTATACTTTCTCTTGTAAACCCATTTAACTCCAATCACATCCTTGACTTTAGGAATCTCTACTAGATCCCAAGATTGATTCTTTTCAATTGACTGAATTTCTTCATCCATGGTTGTAATCCAATTGTTATCTTTAATGGAATCCTCAAAATAAATTGGATTAGATTGTGTTAGGAATGCAAAATTAGAGCATAAATCATCATTTTCAGCCTCTTGTATTTCATCATAAATCTCTCTTAGACTACATTTCTTCTTTGAAGTATTTATATTCCTTGATCTTAGTGATGCAAGTGTTGGATTAGAAGACTCACTATTGTTGTTACTTGCTGGAGTAGGTGCCTTAGAACACACTGTAAGAACATTTTCTTTTGTAGTAGGATTCACAACTTGAGCTTCATTCTCTTCATTCTCTTGTGGAACACTAGCTGCAATTGTAGTTGTTTTGTCTATGTTGCCATCACATGCTTATTCTTCAACAAACTCAACATCATGGCTTATTATCACCTTCTTTGTGATAGGATTGTTTAGCTTATATGCCTTGGATTGTTCACTATATCCCACAAATATACACATCTCTCCTCTATCATCTAGTTTCTTTCTCAACTCTTGTGTTATCATGGAGTACACCACACAACCAAAGACTCTCAAATGTGCTATATTATGCTTTATTTTTCTCCAAGCTTCTTTTGGTGTTTTATTTATCACTGCTTTTGTTGGACATCTATTTAATATGTATACCAAACATGCAACCTCTTCATCCCAATACTCATTTGGTAGGTGTTTTTATTTTATCATACTTTGTACCATTTCCATAATTGTTCTATTCTTTCTCTCGGCTACTCTGTTTTGTTGAGGAGTACACCTTTCTATAAATTGTTTCCTTATGCCATTTTCTTTGCAAAAATTCTAAAAAATCATTTGATATGTATTCACCACCTTGATCGATTCTCAATGTTTTGATATTGTATTCAATTTCTTTCTCAACTTTTGTCTTGAAATCCTTAAAAACAACAAATACATCTGATTTTTATTTCAATAAATAAACCCATACTTTTCTATTGAAATCATCAATAAATGTCAGGAAATCAAGATTTCCACTTATGGATGGTGTTTGCATCGGTCCACAAAGATCTGAATGCACTATCTCAAGTGGATGCTTTTCCCTATAAGACTCTCCAATTGGAAAAATTTTCCTATGTTGCTTTGCCAATATGCAACTGTCACATGTTGTCCTAAGCAGCTCTATTGGTGGAATTCCATACACCATTCTTTCTTATATAACAATTGTAATCCTTTGAAGTTTAAATGCCCAAATCTTAAATGCCATAGCCAAGATTCATTTTTGTATGAAGCTTTGAAAGCCAATTCAGCAACCTTTTGAAATCCTTGTGGCTCTAAGAATAGTTCACTTTGAATTCTAAGTGGAAACATCCTATTTTTTGTCATTTCAACTTTTACAATCAACCTATTGCTTGGTTTCTTTTCTAGAATCACACATTCACCATTTTCAAAGTATATTCTATATCCTTTTTGCACTAGTTGTCCAATGTTTATGAGATTGTGTTGCAATCTAGGAACATAGTATACATCAAAAATATGCTTCTCCTAATCTTCCTTAGTTCTTATTTTAATTGACCCTTTTCCCATGACTGATACTCGATGATCATCCTCCAATTTTACTTCTGATTTTACCGAATCATCCATTGTTGCAAACATCTCCTTACTCCCACTCATGTGATTGCTACATCCACTATCTAGGAACCATATTTCTTTAGAACTCTCTTGTGCTACATTGCATGCTATCAATATGTTGTTTTATTGACTAGTGTTGGGTTGGTTTTCATTTGTAAAGTGTGCCTTTTGCTTATTCATGTCATTTTCCTTTTTCTACATTCAGATGCAAAGTGCCCAAATTTATTGCAATAATGACATTGGATATTAGATTTATCATACCTTTCTCCTTGATGATGGATATGAGAATGGTTGTTTCCTCTTCCTCTTGCTGGTGTAGAATGAGTATGTGAGCTTAATGCTAGTCTTCTACTTTCAAATTATGTATTTTCTCTTCCTCCTCTTGGTGTAAAACATCCTCTGCCTCTGCTATAATTTGATCTCCCTCTTATTCTGCCAAATGAAAGCTAAGTCTTGAATGCATTCTCCAATGATGATGTGCTTGATAGATTTAATCTTTGCTCATGTGCCAAAAGTGATCCCATTAATTCATCTACCAATAACTAAGTAAGATATTTGGATTCCTTAATGACTACTACAATTGAATCAAACTTTGTAGGTAAGCTTCTAAGTATTTTCTCTACAACTTTTTGATCCCCAATAGTTTTTCCATAGGATCAAATCTGATTTACTACTGCCACTGTATGAGTGAAGAATGAATCTATTGAATCTAAATCCTTCATTTGCAGGTTTTCAAAATCCCTTCTAAGGAATTGTAATTTTGTTGTTTTCACCTTGCCTGTGCCTTGGTAACCTTTTTGTAAACTTTCCCATGCCTTTTTTGATCTTGTGGTAGCTACTACTTTTGGAAAGATTGATTCTTCCATTTCCTACTAAATAAAAAACAATGCTTTGGCATCCTTCTTATTTTCTTTAAAAAAATCCTTCTCTGCTTGTGAAAGAAGCTGATAAGTTTGTTGGTCTGCTAGTTCAGGGAATCCATTCTCAACCAAATCCAAAACATCCTAGAAGAAAAATAGGGTTTTTATTTTTATACTCTAGAAACCTTTTTTTTTTTCATTAAAAATTTGAATCTAGGGTTGTGAAATACTTCCACTTGCTCCTACCATGATTTTTCAAAATAAAAAATTTACCACTACTCACTGCTATTCCTTTGTTTCCTTTTCCAAACTCTCCCTCTCCATTCCCTTTTGTATGATTAAAACCCTATAATTTTTCCCCTTTGAGATCTGCGATCTCTTTGCAACAATTTTTGCAACAAGTTAACACCTCCTTTGTCTTCAGCAATATAGTCTCCAAAAATAGTAGTAACTTTCTTTCTCCAACCTCTGATGCATTTGCTCAGTCTATAGCTTTCTCATTCTTCATGCAACAACTAGAAGCTTCTTTAACAAGATCTATAGATCAAATGAGTAGCAACTTTCTTTCTTCTAAATGGCCTCTCAAGACTGGGTCTTCTATGCCATGATCTACTCACAAATTCTTTTGAATCCTCTTCAACATCAACTCTCACAACTTCAAGATTTTTTGGACAACATCAAATACCATTGACCTGCTCTAATACAAATTTGTAAGAGAGGAAGGATAAACATTTACAACAAACAAGAAAAAATATGAAAATAGATCAAGATTTTATTAATGTCTTTTTCTACAAAATAGAGTTTTCGGTGATGCCTTCATGCATCCAAAAATAGAGTATCATTTTTTCATTTAAGTTTTACAGAAACAGAGCACATTCTAAGTGATAGTAGAAACTTCCAGTTACACCCTAAAAGAAGTGTCTAGATACATCAAAGAAGAAAGTAGAAGAAAGAAGATAGAAGAATTAAATGTAGTAGGTGGAGTAGATGAAATGACGTGGTGGGGGAGATTAGTCGAGCAGAGCTGGAAGTCCACATCTACCAACATTTCTGACATTTATTTGGTGGAGAATCTTGTCTTATCTCTTCGACTCTTTGAATATGGATGTGGGAAACTTCTTTAAATCTTCCCATTTGAGTTCCTCGTCGTAATTCTCTTGCTGATGATGTTGAGATCCAAAAACATTACTTGATCTTCCAAACAATCTAGTGCTCCTAGAATAACATAATAGAGTAATTTTTAGAAAAATAGATGACAAGATAATACACTAATATAAATACCAAAGGTTTTTACACTTTATTTTTGGTGTAATTATAAATGAGTTAGGATTATGCATTTATAAAGCATAGTAATTTTACAATTTGTTTAAAAAATGACTTAACAAAACTTAAATTTGATTATAAAATTTGAATTTGTGGAGAAATTCTATACAAATAAATTAAAAAAAATTGCTACAATTTGATAAATTGGTCAAATGTTATGCATGTTCAAAATTTAGATCTTTAGGGTTTAAAAACACAAGTTTGAAAATATTGTATTAGCACTCAATTCTAATATTATGTGAGACTTATGATATAAATGAATAAATCTAGGCTAGAAACAATCTATATTGAAAGAAAATAACTATTTGATACATTAGAGACATATGTACAAAAATATGAATGAATTAAATACAATCTTATTCACTAACAATGAACTCTTAACCTTTAGTTGTAGTTGATAGAGGATACATAAAGAAATATAAGAATGATGAGTTAACCTTTTGAAATGAGAATAATGATTCGGCCTTTTGAAATGGGAAGTTTGGGATGATCTGAACAAATTGCTTAGAACAAAAGAATTTAATGCAAAGTTTTCCTTGAAACTCCAATTATTCATGTTCAAAATGGAAGATGGAATAACAATATCAAATCACATTATTAATTTGAGGTCTCTCATTAGAAACTAGAAGAATTCAAGGCTTTGGTAGATGATGATGATGCTAGAGCTATATTGTTAAATAGTTTTCCTTCAAAATATAACAATGTTATTTTTACACTTAGTCAAATTACTTCTCAAAACTTAGAAGATACAATTTCATCCCTTTTAGTAGAAGAAAAGAGAACAAATGTATATTCAATCTAAAAGCAATTTTCAGAAGGCTACTACATTATATTCACGAAGCAATAATAAAATTTCAAGTACAAAAAAAAGGGAAATTGCATGTTTCTACTATAAGAAAAGAGTTCACATAGTTTGGTCTTGTAGAATTTGAGCCAGTGGCCTTCTTAAAAGAAAACTCAAAGATTAATCAAATGAAGGTAACTTAGTTTGTATTGAGGATAAGGATGAGTATCCACCAAATGATGATTTTTTTGATATTATTAAGAATTGATTAGTTCTTTGAGCCATCACATTAGAGGTTGGTGCCACTAGAGGATGGAGGAATTTTCATCATGTCAAGTTAGCTTATCACTTTGAGATGGTGCTTTTCTTGAGAAGCATTTTTTCTTTTTTTCTTTTTTTCCTTGTTGATGTTGATTGATTTCAAGAATACATATATTGTGAAGTCTAATTTTTGGAGACAAGTAAGAGATTTGGTGTTGAGTATGGACTATTTTTCAATGAGTTTACAAGACTATGATCGAGAATTATATGCTTACAAGGGTAAAGAGACAACTAGATGGAACCCTATGTTTGCAGAGCTCAATATGAATTGTTGTCAAATAATTTGAGAATCAATGATTCAGAATTTTGGAAAAATGGTGGTCCAAGAACTTAGGAATTTAGCTCAAAGCTAAACCCTTTAGAGAGTCATGAGGAAAATTGATGGAGTCCCACTTGATTTAGGATTTTTTTCTTCAAAGAAATAAATTTTCATGAATTCATATTTATGAAATCAAGACTTTTTTTTATGTAAGCCTAAAGGGGAGGGGGTCCCTTGGAAAGGTGAATTCAAATATTTCAAGTATACATTTGTAGAAATAGTTTAATAAGCGTGGAATGCTAGCATAGAATATTACTGTATAATTATGCTTAATTGTTATATTACATTGTTACCACTACATTGTTGATTTAGTTAGAAAATTGTAACTGTACCCACCTTGTATATATTTGTACAACTTCTAATCTACAATAATTTTAATCTAGCATTTCACCTTTCACAATCATTTTTTTTTAATCTTGTCTAAGATTCAACTATTTTCTATTATTGTAGTGAAAGAATATAAGTCAAGGCCTCTTTTTGGGATTTACAATATCCTTGGCACAAATTTTTCCAAAGGTTTATGCACAATGAACATGTTTGCTCTGTAATTTAGCCTAGCATGGTGAAGTCAACATTATGACTGTGGAAACCTTGGTGTATCTTTCATGCAGTTGCTAGCTCATTTAATTTAAGGGTGTGACCAATATTTACCTATGCTCCATAGAGTTTCATGGATGGGGATGATGGCATGGTACACATTTTGGGGATGACCATCCGAGGGTATTTTTTGGGACAACATGAGGATGGAAATATATATATAAATTTTCCAAAATATATTAATATGTAGAGAGAGAGATATTCAAGTTTTTACAAGTATAAAAGAAACCTTATGTTTATAATTGTATACTTGTAGTATAAAAATCAATAACAATAATATAACATTATATTTTTACATGTCCAACTTCAAATTATTAAAATTGATCCTATGGGTTGAGTTTAATTAGTTAAAGCATTGATTTCTCATTGTGGGGATCTAAGTTCGAGATCCAAGCTCAAATACCAAAAGGAAATCTAATATGGAATTTTAAGTTGTGACTCTTGCTCTTTCATAATTGGCTTTTAATTTGGAGTTGGTTTCTAAATAAGTGGATTTATAAGTTGTGCTCTTTGTCTTCCACATATGGTATCTAGTAGGTTTACTACATATATATATAAGTATAATAATAGTATATAAAATGAACTTTCATCAAACCCATACTATATCATACCATGTGAAGAATGCAGGAGAAGACAAAGTAAAAAATAAAAAATTGGGTCAGCATGGAAGGGAAGCCTAAATGTCCCCAACACTTTGCATCGTCCCCAATTTACCTAAAATAAATAACAAACATGGAAGAATGATGATACAGATAGAAGAAGGTTTACGACACAAAAACCACTCTTGTATCCAAGCACCAACAAGGGTGACAAGGGTCATCCAGAAATGTATAGCACAAGCATGGGGAAACACGTCACAACACACACACACACATCTAATCTAAAGATAAAGAAGAGGGCCCCCACTAACACTAATCGAACAAGAGGTCATCCACTTCCCAATCTAGATCTTCATAAGGGGAAGGAGGTTGAGCCTGCACTAGTGGGATGTTAAGAGGAGGAGCTTCCAACCCTCCTGCAACAAGGGCTAAGGAAGAAGGCCTTGCAAGGTATCCTCCACTAGGCTCTTGTTGAGCTATGGTCAAAAACTTCACAAAGATCGCTGACAAGGCTGGAACTTCATCTAGAGAGTTAAACATGCACTTTGTTAGAGTGTCATGTCATACCTCAAAATATAGAGAAGGTTGTGCCTAATATTCATGGCTAGGCTCACTAAGTTATTTGGGAGTAGTGACGAACTCAGGGGAAACCGAGGTTGGTTCTATTACTAGGATAGAACAAGCCAACACAGGACCACATTTTAGAGAAGGTGGGATCCTCTTACATCCTCCATTACTGGAAGGACCACCCTCCACCTTCTTCTCCATCATGGGATGTGAACTCCCCATAGATGAGACAAGAGGTGTAGAGGAAGAGGAGGAGAAAACTGTAGCAGATACTATTGAAGTGTTTGGCATATCCACAAGTTTTGGGAAAGGAGGGACATCCAGAAGGGACATCAACAAGGGTGGCTCCATTGAAGGAGTGATAAACTCTTGCACCTTCTTGGTTTCAGGCACATTTGTACTCATAATAGAAGCCAAAAGTGAGATTGAAATAGATTGAATGGAAGAAAAGGGGAGGAGAGAGGAGGATGCAAAAAGAGGCCCTGAAGTAGGGGTGTCATATTCTCTTCCTTCCTCTATAAGGTGGCCTGCTCAACCGTGAGATCCTTTTGTCAGTGCTTGTGCTCATGCACAAGGAAATTTCTATGACTCTTCAAACCAGAAACCAGAGGTTTTGAAGGAGTGAAAGACTCCTTCTTAGGCATGGGAGTGTCCACCACAGTTGTTTCTAGTGGAGGAACAAACTCCTAAATGGGAGCAGGGGGAACAGGTTGAGAAGCAGTGGGGGGAGTTGACTCTAATGCCTCAACAACAGGGCTCTTCTCATTTACTACTTTGGGAGAAAAAGAAGTAGGAGGCCATGGAGGAAGAGACATAGAAGATTCCCCATAGGGACCTTTCTTTCTGCTATACTGAATGAGCCTAGGCTCCGTGGGCAGAATAGGAAGCTCAAACATGGGACACTTAGACTTTTTCCAAGTGGGCACCATAGGATTCTCCTACAAAAGTGGAACAGAGTCTGATGGCACCATAGCAAGGTGAGAAGGAGTGTTAGACAGAACAATGGAAGAGGAAGAAGGAGGATCTCAAGACAACTTCTCTTCTTTCTTTCCACGTGCCTTGGTAGCATGACTGTTAGCTTTTAAGCAAGCCCTATGCAAAATAGCATAAGGTGATGGAGGGTATCTCACACTTGGTGTTAAGTTCCCTCTCTTGTAATTTTGATAATTCTGATACAAGAGGTCCTTCCTAGGTGGAAGAGGACCAATGGGCACAGGCCAAGAGTAATCCAAGGAGTAACTACCATAGGAAATTGGCAGTTTATAACTAGTGTCATGAATAACATGCATAGAACCCTCATGAATAAAATTTAAACACTTGTGTACAACTGAGGGAATTGCATTCATAGCCACAAGCCAGGGGATACCTAGCTTCACTCTAAAGAGTTCAGACTGTAGGATTATGTCCAGCAAAAGATTCACAGATTTCAATGAAACAAAAACTGACAAGACAATACTATCTAGAGGAGGTATGGAAATTCCATCATGTGTGCAAATGGTGCTCACAAGTACATCGTACCCATTTTTATGTAGAAATCTGATTAACATGATGTCCTTGGTTATAATGTTCACCTGAGATGTCAGGTCAACAAGAACACCTACGACAATGTTCCTATTGATTCACACAAGGATGTAAAGAGGAGATGGTTCCCTGTTAAATCCCATTGGAAAATCCTACGAGGTGAAGGTTATACCAATACCACTACTCACTGGATGCACAGAGGGGAAAGGATGATGTAGGAATGAGGCCATCACATGTACTAAACGACACTCTCACAAAGCTCCCTAAAGGCTGCAAGATAGGATAGTGACCCAATTAAGGTTTCATTGTGCAACACTTTCAAAACCTTCCAACTATGCCTACTAGGGGTCACAGGATGGGTTGCGAGGAAAGAAACCCCACAATCCTCACACCTACAGTAGTCCTAGAACATGAGGAAAGGAGCTTTCAGTACTACAAGACAAAAACAAAATATTTCACATTGGGTTCACCAAAAATGTAAGAGTGAAGGAACAACCACATCAAGACCCTGGGTAGGTCCTAGAGAGCCAACAACAGAAGGCTTCCCTTACTTACCTCACTCTAAAGGGATGTTTTAAATGAAGGATGAGAATAATGAGGACTATAATGTCCTTCGATCACTCTTCAGACTCGAGATCCAAATTTAGGCTAGGCAAGCCAGTTTTCAGATTCAATATTGTACCTCGAGTAGCTCTCTATCTGAGGATTAATGCATGGTTATGGGATAATAGTGCGACATGCAAGCATCTCTCAAGTGCACTAGTGTCCATACAACCAGAGAACCAAAAATACAATATGAACTACCAGAAAACAAGCTAACGGTCTAGCTAGTGAATCCTAAATGAGAAAAATAGAATTATAAGGTACAAGAAATATAAACAGATGTGATTAAGTAGATAGATAAGAGGTAAAGTGAATAAGATAATCTCGCCAAGGTTCCAATTTACCAGCTAGCTCCAAAATAATGTTCACCTACACACAAGAAAGAGAGGAAATTTGTTGGGGCTATATAGGGGTCTACCTTAGTCAAACCCCTATTTTGGTGTTTCCACCTCCATGGATAGCAAAATAACAACTATAGAAAAATGTATGATAAATAAGTAAAGAAGGAAGGAATGCAAATAACACTACAAAATAGTAAAGAGCTACTCAACCAAATTGCAAAGGAGAGGAGCAAAACGTTACCACCTTCACCAAGAGCTCACTAGCAAATAGAGGAGAAAAGAGGACTTGAAAAATCAACACAACCTTGACTGCAATGAAGGGAGGATTCACAAAACCTCAAGCCAACACTGCAATGGCTTGCTTCACAGTTTCTTTACAGAGTTGATGGAGTGTTGTTGAGAGTGAAGAGAATGCTAGAAAGTTCTTCAGAATGAGAGTGAAATTGCTATATTTTTTGAAGAGATATAATGGAATGAGAATGAATGAATTTGAAGGAAGAAGAGGGAAGAATCTTCCATTTTTTGGGTCGATTGGTCAAAGAGGGATGTTACAATTCATTCCCAATAGGAAGTGTAATGCCTCTACCAACTTCAAATGTAGGAATCTGTTAGGGACGTAAGCATGCCGCTTGGATTTTTGCGCAATGAGTGTGTGTCCCTGACAAATATTCTTCTACTGATACAGAGGACATATGCCAAGTGGAAGGAATTCAGCCAGCTGATGTGGAATTTTGAATTTGGATTTGGTTTTCTAAGGTGAGGATGTATGAAAGGGGAATTTGCGCAAGGGATTCAAATTCACTCCTATACACATACTTATAGTAAATTATGGAGATTCCAAAAGGGTCATGTTTTCATAAAAATGAAGTGGCAATCTGACACCAAGTTGGGAGATGCACTATCCCATAGACTTATGATCTTACCAAAAACATAATGTCAATATTAAAGAATGCACACACACACACACAAGACATGATGTAGGTGTTTCATAGAAAAATAGGGTTTATCAAGATGAGTCAAAAATATGATGAACCACTACTTTTCACTACAAAAAATGCAATTATGTGGAAGATATGATGCAAATAATAATAAAAAAGAAACCCTAACTATTATAGAAACAATGAGGGAAGTTTTAAGAGGATAGAATGGTGTGTACCTTACTGCAAGAAGGTTGTTTTTAGGTCACAAAGGACTCATTCGCCTTTACTGGCAAATCATGGATCCCTATTAGGGTTTTTGAAATTGATATTTGGGGTATATTCCTTGATTTCTACACTCTCATATCCTCGGTGATCAACTCCCAAAATCTTGAAAAAAAAATTATATCCTTCTTTTAGTGTTCTTGCAATGTGAATGACAATTTTGCAACTTAACAACTTTGGCAATTTCACTCCAATCTTGTTATCCCCTTGATCTTTAACCTATAAATTTTAAAAAACACATTCAAGAGGAGGAAAACTTGTTGATTGTTAGTGAATAGTGGTTTGCATTGGTCAAACCCCTTTTAGTCAATTAAAACAAATGATGAAATAATGAAATGAGTACATGAAACATGAAACTTGAAATGATATTACATTGGAATGTCATAGAATGTAAATTTACAAAATAACATGAAGTGGCCATGAGAATGTAGATCTTGATCTCAAATTAGATGTGAAACATTGCTTGCAAGTAGATCCTCAATAGTACGTCAACAATCTTAGCTCAACAACATGCTTGAATGCATTATGCCTTGGACATGATGAAATGACCTTGAATTTCTACAATAAAACTTCATTAATCTACCTCTGAATGTCTTTGAAATGCTCTTGTGAACTCTATAATGCACTTTCTCTTGATCTCATGAAGTTACATAAATTTTCTAGGAGAAAGAATGTGAATTAACCTCATATTTATTCTAAATCTAGAGATTAACCCCAAAATTCAAATAATTCAAGTCAACATCTGATCTAGGATTGAAAATCACTATGATCCTGCCACAGTTAAATTCAAAAAGGGGCATCCTATGTGAGAAGGACACATTCTCCACTAAAGGCGAATGGGTTCTAGCACAACTTTCTAAGACCATGCTTCGAGGGGATGAAATAACATCAAAAACCCATTTCAAAAATGCCAAGAAAGGGGTGTCCTATGTGGAGAGGACACATTCACCATTAAAGTTGAATGGGTCATAGCACCATTTTCTAGGACTCAAATTTCCAAAATAAATTTCATGTAAGTTCATTACTGGTGTCTAGATAGACATTTTCATAATATCTTCAACTTTAAAGCTGCAATTACACATTAAAGGAAAAGAAAAATGTCGATTTGTTAGGGAATAGGGGTTTTCCTTGATCAATCCCCATTTTGGTAATTAAACCTTATATTATAACAATGCATAAAGGGAAAGATGAATGAAAAATGTAATGCTATAACTCACCAATCCTCAATTGAACCTTGGAGTACAAATCAACAATCTTGCATGAAGTGGCCTCAATAGATATAGATCTTGATTATGAACTTTGATATGTTTGAATAGGATTCCAATGCTACATCAACATATTAGCTCAACAACATGCATGATGCACTATGCCTTTACATGATGAATGGATCCTTGATTGCTGCAATAAACTCTAATAATCTACCCTTGAATGCTTTGATCTCTTTAAACTTGATCTATTCAAAGGCTTTCATAAAAATTCTTGATGAAACTAGTGAAATAACCTTGTATTTATACATATCTTAAGATTAAATCCCAAAATTCAAATAAACAATCCGACATTAATCTAGATTTAAAACATTAAAATACCACAAAACATATCCCAAGGGGGTGTCCTAGTTAACTGAGGACCCATTCACTAGGTGGTGAATGGGTTCTAGGTCACTATCGTAGGACACATTCCTTGCAAAATTAAGTGTTGTGTAATTTCATTTAAGAGTGCCAGGTTTTACCCCTTGGAAAATGCAATAAATTAGGCTTGGATTTGAATTAAAGGAGCCA
The DNA here is from genome assembly GCA_007258455.2 of Sequoia sempervirens. Classification (NCBI taxonomy): domain Eukaryota; kingdom Viridiplantae; phylum Streptophyta; class Pinopsida; order Cupressales; family Cupressaceae; genus Sequoia; species Sequoia sempervirens. The sequence continues at coordinate 144,975,876 of VDFB02105785.1, forward strand.
ATTAACCTCAATTAATTAACAAAGCCCTAGATTAGTGTGAAAGTGTAAAATACACTTTACAACACCCTAAAAATGCATGATTAAGTCCATTTATATTAATTATTTATTTCCAAATTAAGTGTGAAAAAGGGTTACTTTTATCTAATGTTCTAAAATTTAGTTAAATGAGTTTTTTTTAATGTTCTAAGGGAAAGGATTATGACCAATTACTTGATTTTGAAGAGATAAAATATCTTACCGGCTTACTAGATGATATATATCCCATAAGATAACAAGTCACAAATTCACGTAACTGTATCCAGAAAACATTCTTTCCAATTGATTCATAGGCTCTTGTCAAGTGGTTCAGCCCAAGAGGCTCGTGGCCTTGTATCGGATAGGTACAAACAATCAGGATGACCTCCATAAAAAAAAAAAAAATCATTAATCCTCTTCAAATCCGACAAAATTTTAAAGAAAATCCTTGAAAAATGAATCTTACTTTATCATCCTTTAATCACAATCCTTCCTGAATATAGATCATCCACTGAACAATTTAAAACCATTTCACCTGCAACCATAAACCATTTAAATATTATATTTTATTATTTAAATTAAACATAAAGATGTTTACTTATTATGACTTTCACTAAAAATATCAATTTTCAACTTGAGAGTATCCAGATATTCATTGAGATTACACATTTTAATTTCCACAATACCAAAATCACAATTAGCATGAGAAAGATTTATCCACGTAATCATTAAATCCCCTAATTTGAGATCAATTTTTTAGATACTCAGAGTATTAAAACAAGAAAAAAGGTCAAAACAAGTGGTGGAAATTGAAAAACAGGTGGAATCGCAGAATCTACATCTTTTTTCTCAGTGAAGAGACTAAAAGTCTAACGAAACTGAATTCCTCCACCCAAAGAGCTTCTAAAAAATTGGCCTCATGAAATCCCACAAAAAGAAATTGTAAAACATGGAGGTTTGTATGTTTATGGCTGTGGATTATGAAGGCCCCAAACTTGCTACAATGTTTTCCCATCATTGATATTTGTAGAGATAGTAACATGTTGTGCTTTTATTCCCCAACATCACACATCGGTTTTTCTTCTTTTATACAAATTAAGTGTCTCTAATGCATCTACTCGTAAACATATTCTTTATGGCCCTACCGCAATATCAGTATCTCTCAAAACGAAATTATTTCACATTCCTTGACATCCTTTAATGTTTTCCAATACCTAATTCAACTTTAATTGCAAACCTCTTTATTGATTTTATTTCAACCTTTACCACTAAGCTTATTTATTGCAAAAGACTCAAAATTATGGCATTACCACATAATGTGAAAGTCTACAAAATAATTAGAGAAAAATACATTATCAAGAGATGACATAAACACCCATAATGATCCAAAAGAGACAAAATTTGTAAATTAAGAATAGATCTATCAAAATGCAAAAATGAACCCCACCAAATTACCTAAACCCAAACCTTAGACAAACATTGCTTAATTCTACCCCATGTTTCGGAGGGTGAACCACCACACTATTCTTGCATCTCAATTTGGAAATAGGTGTTCTTGACCAACCATCCAATTTATATTATCCTCAAGTGTTTCAATCTCAATTGCAACCTAACCTTAAAATCAAGGTTAGAATGGGAATGGGATCTCAGATTATAGTATGGGACTGCCATTATAAACGATCCCGCTTATAATCGAATCCCATTTTTAAATTTGAATTTTGTTTTCAAGATTGCGGGCGGGTTTTCCAAGGTTTTGGTTCAGGAAAAGCTTTGGAACCAACCTAAGCCTTCAACCTAATTTTGACTTTGCAAATTGAAGGCTCCAACAATGTCAAAGAAAAATATCGACTTTGGACATATGGCTTTAACTTTTTCAAAAAAATTTGACAAAATTAAACCCATTTTAGATCAAACAATGCATTCTAAATATGTAATTTATTTTGCAATTGAATTATTTTTTGCATTTTTCAATTAATTTCTAATAAAATTGGTCCATAAACTTTAAATATCAGGTTTTTTACTATTTGAATAACTTTTGATCAACATAACATTTTGACAAACGGATTGCAGAGAGCAAACTTCAGACAAATTTTTTCAATTTGAAAAAAAAATCAAAAGATAAGTTTAGGTCATTCATGCATGTCGTACATGACGATTTTTCAAAATGACAAATCTGCCTAATAAAAAATTAACAAAAAAAAAAAATTCAATAAAAAATTACAAAAAAATATCAAGAGCAAGCTTCAGTGAGTCATAAAACTTTTCCCGAAAGGATTTAGAAAAATACGATAATTTAAGTCAAAATATGGATGTCGTACACGTGCATGGTATGGTACAAAAAAATGACTTTTAAACAGTGGTTTTTAGAAATGCCTATTAAAACTCAATTTGTACAATCTGGGTATTGAAATAAATTACATATTTGGAAACTAGACTCCAAGCACTACATTTTATGAATAGTGACTTTTTTAAAGATTTCATCTCTAAGTGCTTCAAATTTTAAGGTCAAATGCAACATTGAAAATCAGAAAACACCCACTTTTTGGCCAAAGTGGAGTCAACTTCTGTAATCACCCAAAAGGTATCCAACAATGGAGGATCCCCGATGTGTAGCGAATGCCATAAGAAGTGGTGCCCTCAATGTACCTCAAAATACATTTGGCAGCTTGCTAGTGACTCCATGAGGATCATGGGAGAATCGAGAGACAAGGCCAACCACAAAGGAAAGATCAGGATGAGTGTGAGTCAGGTACAACAAACTACCAACCAACTACCTGTAAAGTGTAGAATCTACTGAAGAAGTGGGGCAAGTAGTAGTCAAAACAACCCCTGACTGAAAAGGTGTGGGGGGTAGGCTTGCAATCAAGCATGCCAAAGCGTTGAAGCGTATCAAGAGCATACTTTTGCTGGTAAATGGAGATCCCATCAGAAGACTGAATCACCTGAAGACCAAGAAAATAGTGCAGAAGACCAAGATCTGTCATCTCAAACTGCTCCATCAAAGCCTATTGAGCATGCTGAATCATAGAGGATGAGCTACCTATGATGAGGAGATCATCAACATAGCACAAGAATTAGGATCTCACCCTCAAGATTCTGAATATAGATTGTGGGATCAGAATGACAGCGTGTGAAACCAGTGGAGAGCAAAAATGAGTCCATCTTCTCATACCAAGCCCGAGGGGCCTGTTTGAGACCATATAATGAATGCTGAAGTCTGCAAACCAAAGAAGCATCCTACACAAATCCCTGAGGCTGCTCCATATAGATATCCTCCTGTAGGTCACCATGCAAGAACGCACTCTTCACATCCATCTGAAAAATGGGCCATCACCCTAGAAGCTGCAAGTGATAGTACAAAGCAAATAGAATTCATCTTGGCGAAAGGGGAAAATGTCTCAGAGTAATCAATACCCTCAACCTACGAGAAACCCTTCGCAACAAGATGTGCTTTGTACTTATCAATAGAACCATCAACAACATACTTGGTGTGATACAACCATCTACAATGAACCATCTTTCTGCCCTTAGGAAGAGGACGAAGATCCCAAGTACTATTCCTCATCAAAGAAGAATACTCCTCCATAGCACTATCCCACTTAGGGTGACCTGTCACCTCTGAAAACTTTGAGGATCCTCTGAAAGAGCATGACTCAAAAGACTAGAACCCGCAGTATGAGAACGGGTGCGATGAGTGTCTGAAGGATCACCTGCCATAGATCTTGCTGCCTCAACAGTAAAGCGAGCCCATTTGGGCATCTGAGGTGGAGCAAGTGGAGGTGGAGATGGGGGATCATCAGGATCCTCATCAGAATCATCCTCAACATAATCTTGAAGAGCTACAGTGCGAGGAGTAGGTAGGGAAGTAGACACTAGATAGGGTATCCACTGTGGGAATGCACTCATCAAACTGGACATCCCATCAAAATAGGACCTCTCTAGAAATCAAGATCAAACAACCTATATGCTTTAACATACTCACAGTAGCCAACAAAAATGAGGGGTCGACTCTTCCGCTCCATGGCTTACCTCTGAGCATCAAGAATAAATGCCCATGCTTCACTACCAAATACTCAAAATGATGAAACATCAGGCTTGTCATGAGACCAAGCCTCCTCAGGAATCATATGACGAATCGCCTTGTGAGGCATCTGATTCTGAATATAGTTGGCACAATTAACTGCCTTAGCCCAAAAAGATAGATCCATGGACCTGGACTGAATCATACAATTCGCCATCTCCCGTAAAGTCTTGTTCTTTCTCTCAACGACACCAATCTACTGAGGGGTGTAGGGAACAGTAAACTGATGTTGCAAACCATGCTCAGTGCAAAAATCTCTGAAAGTTTGATTCACATACTCCCCCCCATTATCTGTATGTATCCGCTGAATAGAAAGGCCAAACTAGTTCTCTAAAAATGTCTTGAAGATTCGAAAGGAATCAAAGACATCAAACTTGTACTTAAGAAAGTACACCCATGTGCGTCTGGAGAAGTCATCAATGAATGTGAGTACATACTTGGCCCCAAAAAAAGGAGTGGGAAATGACATGAGGTCACTATGAATCAACTCCAAGGGTGCCAAAGCACGAGTGGCTCTTCCCTTCGGAAAGGGATCCCTATGATGCTTTCCAAGCACACAACCATGACAAACACCATCTATGCAGGAAATCTGTGGAAGACCAATAACAAGTGCTTGTGTACTCATCTACTAAAGATATCTATAATTGACATGGCCCAAACGCTCATGCCAAAGGTTACTCACTAAATCTGCATGAGCTATAAGAGATGAACCTGTACCTTCAGAAGGCTCAAATTCATCAAATCTGTAAAGATGAGATGCAGTATCAACATACCCAATAGCCACAACCAAATCAGAGTCATGGAGGTCCCGAATAACCACATTATGTGGTGAGAACATCCTGTAGAGTACCCCCATCCAAAGAGACAGAACCTGAACCCAAAATTGAAAGCTATGTAGAGTCACCCACTGCAATCTGTGAAGTACCACAAGAGGCAAGAGAAGTGACCAACTGTTGAGCGTGATCCATATGGTCAGAAGCACCAGAATCTAATATCCAAGTGGACCCATAGGTCGATGCTCGAGCAGTGAGAGCATGGCCTTTCCCTGTGGAAGGAGAAGATGACTGAGGTGAGGAGATGTGATGCTGCTACATGGCTTCCTCTAAAGCCTCTAATCATTTCCAACACCTAGAAACTGGATGTCCTTCCTTTCCACAAAAACTGCAAGTGTCCCCTGATTTCTTCTTAGTCTTGGATGAAGACTCACCAAACTTCAAAGAGTTCCCCTATTTCAAATTAGGTGGTGGTTTGGAATCAGATTTATGAGTTGGTTTGGAGGAATGCTCACTGCCTATAGAATCTTTCTTGGGCTTCGGTTTCTACTTATGTTTGTCCTTAGATGATTGAGCAACCAATGCTTTGTTCTTTGATCCTTAGAGCATATCTATCTGAGAAAGGTGTGACTGCTCACGAGACAAATGCTCACAAAACACATCAAAGGTAGGCATGGTAAAACGAGCACCCAGACCATCCATGGTGGAATAGAAGGAAGAAGCAAATATTTGAAATGGACCATGAAGCTTTGAAAGTATCAAGTAAATGCACTCTATGTCTAACTTATCCTTGCCACAATCCTGTAAAATAGTGCGGATAGTTTTGAACTTGTTCAAAAAGTCCTCAATAGTGGGAAATGATTAAGGTAATAGAGAAACTAGCTCTGCCTCAATCTGTAATGCTCGAAACTCATTAATGGTCCCAAAAAGTGTCTCAAACTTCAACCACATGGCCTGAGGACTGAGTGAAGCATCAAGGTGAAACAAAAGACTGTCTGAAACGTGCATGGATAGCAAACCCATAGCTTCATCCATCTTGTTCCTGTGATGAAGAATCTCAAAACAACACTGCAACTGAGGCTAAACCTCATCTAAACAAGACCACAACCCTCGTGACCTGAGAAGCCTCAACATGCGAGACTTCTAGGTGTGATAGTTGTGTGATGTGAGTAACTCAATTGAGGAGTCTGCGATGAAACCCTGCACCAGTACCTGTTTGTGTTTTTTATTATTATGTGATCTTTTAGAATAGACAGAAGTTGCATAAGGGTTTGATTTTTTTGAGAGTTTTGGTGTTCTCATTTTCTAATATAAATTACAGAAAGCAAGAAAAAAACACCCCCCACAAGAGATAAACCCAAACCCTAGTACAAACTAAGAAAGAGGAAGCAATGCATAAGTAAAAAAGATTCAAAAAAAATCTCGTGTACCTAAAGAAAATTCTGAGAAAAAAGATCACAGATCTGAATAGAGCATGCTGAGAGCTTTCCAACGCCTATTCATTTTTGAAAAACGGAGTCTATTTGCACCTTTTATGCCCTCAGAAGTGCAGAAAAAAGACCCCATTTTGATTGGAAAAAATACAGTCAAATTGGAAAAATTTGAAAAAATTCCTTCATCATCAGATTGGTGCTAGAATCAACTTTCCAACACCTTTTTTCGTTCAAAAATCTGAGCTAAAACGCCCGAGATATGTCCGATTTTGTGAAATTAGCTTAAAATGCCCTATCATACCCCTTTAGCACCCTGGAGCTAAAAAAATAGCCCCTGGTTGCCTGGGCGGACCAGGGGGCTGGAGCTTGGGGTAAGCTCGCGGTCTCCCATGTGATCACCCACGGGGGCTGGGAGGTCGGCGGGGCTGAGCGTCGGGCACTCGGTCCTCCACAGGACCACCGGCGAGAGGTTAAGCCCATGGGGGATGGAGGGAGTGGCGATGGTGGGGTTCGCCAGCAATGGCAGTGGTAGACTGGGAGCGGCGGCGACAGCGGTGATCGGATTGCTGGAAGTGGCAGAGGCAGCGGCGGGCTGGGAGCCACCAGTGGCTAGGCAACGGCTAGTGGCCACCGAGTGGTGGGTGGGTGGCAGCTGCCTTCTGAACTAGAGGCACCCGAAAAATTCAAAAAAACTTCATTTTTTAATTTTTTTTTGAAATTTTCTCCTCGAAAAATGTGTTTGGGGTCGTACGGACCCTAGGCTAAATTTTTTTTGCCTCCCAGATCAACTATGGCCAAATTGGTCATGCCATATATGAAAATATGGGTTTTTGGCCACTCTAAATCCAACCGTAAGGTCCATTTGGGCCCAAAATGCACCCAAAAAATGGAGTTATCCAGATCCACAAAAAAACTTCTGAAACCCCAGATCTGCTTCCAATGCAAAATTCTCAAAACAAGAATAGGTAGCTGCAGATCTGACACTCTGATACCATGTTGAAGTTGAGAAAATACAACTTCATAGGAGCCCAATGATCTCTGCAAGCTAAGAATACCTTTTATAGGGAGAAGCAAAGAGAAGCAACACATAAAACAATAAAATGCTCAAAGATGTGGAGCTCTGTATTTTCCAATGTGTAAAAGAATTAATCACAAAAGAAAAGTTTCAACCACATATAGGTAAAAAACCTAAAATGGAAAACCTTAGGCTTGCACATTAATAATTAATAAAATAATTAATTATTATGCACCTAATGTTAGCTTAAGTGTAAAAGAGATAAAATGGAACTTTGATTAATTAAACAAATATTTTTTAATTAATCAAGTAAATAACCAATTACTCTAACAGTTTCTATCCCTTGTGGCATCGGGGTATGTAAAATTTCTAAGGATAAGAGGCTACTATGGACATGATATGCAAGTGGAGTGGATTGGCCTTGGCTAATGGTGGAAAGTTGATGTTACATAGATGAAAGAGTGGTAAGGAGTTGTGTAAGAAGGGGATCAGGGTATGTGGGTTGAGGTGGAAGGGAAAATGGTGATGGTGTGTAAGTGATGTTAGGTGAAGTGAAAGGAATACTATGAGGTGTGAAGGTGGTAGAAGGGAGTTGTGATGCCACAAAAGAAGTAGAAATGCTAGTGGGAATCGAGAAATAAGTAGCCTAATGCATAGTTGTATGGACTTACGGATTGGTATAAGTTGGTATGGAACCTATGGTTGAAGGGGGAAGAACTTGAGGTCCTCCTTGGCTTATAGGAATGGTTGCAGATTGGGTATTACAAGAGGCATGTTTATTGTAAATCTTGGAAATTCTCTTCATCACTTGCAAGCCATCATCACTTTCAATCAAATGATGAAGATTGTCAATGGCAGGTATGGTAGTGGTGGAAATTTTTTCAAGTGACAAGTATTGTTGTAAATGTGCAAAATCCTCATGAATATTAATGACCTTTTCTTGCGGGAGGGAGTTGTTTTGGTTGTCAACATTCATTGGATGGAAAGGTGAAGGCATAGAGGTGGTATTGTCAGGGCTTAATGCACCATTGTCCTTACTAGAGGTAGGAGCTCATGAGATCCCAAGGTCCACTACAAAATTTCTATCATAGGAGGCCATGAGTCTAGAACTTCTTCTCACTAAACTATTATCAACGAGGCACCAAACACTCATGCAAGTACCACAAAGGAGTGGTGAATGCAAATGCAAACTAATCTAAGAGTTTGAAATGAAAATAATAGAAATATCGCTAACTATAACCAAGATCTAAGTACAAAAAACAAAAATGTAGACAAATGCTCGAAAAGTGTTAAAAATGTTGTTTAACAAGTGCAGAGGGACTAATTCACCCTGGGTGGCAAATGAGTCCCAGTATGCAATTTTTTTTTGTATTTTTCAGAAATTTTAAAATGATTTTAATGTCCTATGTAAAATGAAAACAATGATGCAGAATGCAAATTTTATATTTTTTAGATGAGATGCAATGCAACAATGAAATCTAAATGAAGTTCTTACAAATGCAAGATAAAATGTCCTAAAATGCAAAAAAAAAAACAATGTACTAATTGAATGTTAATGCAAATGCAAACTAGGATGCAATATGTAAATGAAATTAGAAATGAAAAGTGTTCAAAAGTTGGGTTCACCAAAATGAACTATTGATTTTTGGCTCTTAGGACTTCTCTAACTCTTCTAGGGTTTTTTACCTAAAAGGAGAGAATTAGGTCAAAAGTGAAAACTAGTTCAATCAAATAATGTTATTTGTTATGATGTCTAACCTAAATGAAGTTAATTAAATGCAATAGACTAATTTAAAATGGATGAAAATGAATGTAAAATTGAAATTCAATCTATGTTTGAAAACACACTATGATATGCAAACAACTAAGTAAAAGAAGAAAATATGCAGAACAGAAGGAAACGGGATGAATCTAGAGTGTTCTGGATGCTAGTTGAAATTACTTATTTTCCACAATGCGACTCATTTTCCCAGGGTGACAAATTAGTCCTCCTGGTGAAAAATTGTAGGAACCAAGTTTTTAGTTGTTGGGATCCGAAATTTGACAAAATTCAGATTTTTAGTCCTAAGGTGGGACTCATTCACCATAGATGGAAAATCAGTCATCTCCCAAATTTCTACAAAATTAGGGGACAACTCTACAACACCAAATCTAGGAATCACTGCTTGTCGAGTTGCCATAGTGAATTGTACAGAAAACAGAAAGAAAACCTTTTCCAAACTTGAAATAGACTTAAGTTGACTTGAAGCACCTAGTTGACTTGTAAACCAATCTTCAACACCAAAAATATTGTCAAATCTACATACCTAGGTCTACAAACAAACATGCAATAGGGAAAAATGGTTTAAGGTTAGTGAATAGGGGTTTGCCTTTGTCAAACCCCGCTTTTGGTAATCAAACCGTCAATAAAATATTGAAATGTAAAGGAATGATAAACTAACAACATGCAATTGCTATTAACTTACCAAACCCTTGATGATGTGAGTTTGAAGTAATGTCAATGGCTGCTTCAAAGTGCTTGAATAGTGCTTGAAAAGATATTGTAAAATGCTTGAATGCTTGAGTGAATAGGTGGATAAGTGAACTTGATGAATGGGGGTTGAAATGAGGTGAAAATTAGTTATTTATATACACATGTGTGCCTTAGTTACCTGTTCATACCTCATCACAAGCCGACATCAAGTGTTTTGAATAAAATCCTAAAAGGAAATTTAAAATATTTGAATTTGGGGCCAAGGGTGACTCATTCACCACCCATGGCGAATGGCCCCCACCTAGGACCTAAAAACATGTGTCAGGAAATATGTTGTATTTAATGTTGGTTGTCAAGATAATACTTAAAAATACACTTAATTAAGCATATGAGAGCATAAAGAGGTCAAATAAATCACAAGAAGGGATAAATAGTGAAGATGTTCCTAGGAGAGCGTGAAATCTTATTACAAGACTTTACAACACTTCAAAATAGGACTTGATGATGAATAACAAGGTTATTTTTAGGTGAATTGTAATTAATAGAGTCTAGAAGAATGTAGAAATGCCTTACAACTCTTCATAGCACCTTCACAAGACGTCGTTCTTTGAATTTTAGTACCTAAATAAGCATGTTCAAGCCTTGTCACAACATAAAATCAGACCAACAAAGTTCCAACACCATGAAACAAGATCTAAAAGGCGATGAAAATGACAAGGGGCCATTTTCTAGGGCATAATTTCAATGTCATGTTTGGCCAAAAATTGTAACCCATTATTGTGGGATGACCCATCATCTTAGGATCTTGTCTACTCCTATCTTAGAGCTTTCCTTTATAAGCAAGGCATCATATGTACATTATATTCAATCTAGAAATATTGCATCCACAATCACAGCATGATATTTTTAGCATTTCTCTCTTATGGAAGTTATTATTGTCTTTCAAGTGGTCCTAGGGTATTGAGGAGTTCACCATGAACTCCTATAAGAGGTAGGAAAACATAGCGTGAAATTGTTAAGGATGAAAATTTACAACACTTTATTTATCCCTAACTTTAGTGAAGGTATGAACTTATGATCATACTATAAGAGAGGGGGGCCAACCATGTCAAGGCCCCAGGTCATGGAGAACCAAGAGCGGAAGGTTACTTTAACTTACCTCTAAAGGGGTGTTTGAAATGAAGGACAAGAATGATGAGGACTATAATGTCCTTTGATCACTCTAAAGACCGTAGATCCAAATTTAAGCTAGGCGAGCTGGTTTTCAAATTCAATACTATACATTAGGTAGCTCTCTACCTGAGGACGAAAGCTCAGTTCTTGGACAATAATGAGGCACATTGGCATCTGTATGACCAAAGGATTGAAAATACAATATGAACTGCCCGAAAACAAGACAATAGCTTAGCAAGTACTCCTAAATGAGCAAAATAGAATTATAAGGTATGAGAGATATAAACAAATGTGATAAAATAGATAGATAAGAGCTAAAGTGACAAAGATAATCTCACCAAGGCATTAATTCACCAGCTAGCTCCAAAAGTAAGTCCACCTACACACAAGAAAGATGGAAAATTTGTTGGGGTTGTATAGGGGTCTGCCTCAGTTAGACCCCCATTTTGGTGTTTCCACCTCCATAGACAACCAAATAGAAATGATAGAGAAATGTATGATAAAGAAATAAAGAAATAAGGAATGCAAATAACACTACAAAATAGTAAAGAGCTACTCAACCAAATTGCAAAGGAGAGGAGAAAAATGTTACCACCTCCACCAAGAGCTCACTAGCCAATGGAGGACAAAAGAGAACTTGAATAATCACCACAACCTTAATCACAATGAAGGGAGGTTTTGCAAAACCTCAATCCTACACTACAATGGCTTGCTTCACACTTGCTTAACGGAGTTGAAGGAGTGTTGTTGTTGCTATAATGGAGCATTGAAGTGTTATTGAAAGTGAAGAGAATGTTGGAAAGTTCTTGAGAATGAGGCTGAAATAGAGAGAGATTATGAAGAGATTGAATGGAATGAGAATGAATGAATTTGAAGGAAGAAGAGGGAAAAATCTACCATTTTTGGGGTCAGTTGGTCAAAGAGGGACCTTACAAGTCATTCCCAATAGAAAGTGTAATGCCTCTCCCAACTTTAGACACAGGAATCCATGAAGGACATAAGTGTGTTGCACAGACATCTGCTCATCCCCAAAAAAAATCTTCTACAAACACAAAGGACAGATTCCAATTGGAAGGAAGTCAACTAGTTGATGTGGAATTTTGACTTTAGATTTGGTTTTCTAAGTTGCGGATGTACAAAAGGGGAATTTTCACAAGGGGTACAAATTCGCTCCTATACACTTTTTCCCCACTTTAGTGAGCATGAATACTGATGAGTGCTTCAGTAAAGTAGATTAAAGAGTGAATAGGGTTAGAAATGTAAACATGAATCATCAAGGAAGAAGACTACAATCTAGCGAGCTCAAAAGTGCTGGCCATGCAAAGGAATCCATAGACCAACAAAACTATGAATTTGTAGAATGAAAGCGTCTTGCAGGCCTACAGACCCACAAGGAGGCAACTCCCAAGATCTCTCACATGAAGGAAGCCCCAAAAAGAAAGCGCCCTACAAGCCCACAGACCTATAAGGAAGGTGTCCTCCAAGATCTCTCACATGAAGGAAACCTAGAAAAAGTTCCTTACAAACCCATAGACCTACAAGGAAGTTGTCCTCCAAGATCTCTCACATGAAGGAAACCTAGAAAAAGTGTCGTATAGACCCATAGACCGATAGGGAAGGTGTCCTCCAAAATCTCTCACATGGAGTAAACCCAGAAAAAGTGACTTACAGACCCATAGACCTACAAGCAAGGTGTCCTCCATGGTCTCTCACATGAAGGAAACCTAGAAAAAGTGCCTTACAGACTTGCAAACCTATAAGGAAGGTGTCCTCCAAGATCTCTCACATGAAGGATACCCAAATCAAGGAGACTCTATAGAGTCGAAAAGTGACTTCACATGTGCACCTACAAAGTGACATGTCTACCCACATATAGAACATGTTTAGAAGCACCCACGTAGGAAAGTAAGTGAATAGTCATGCAAACCATCAATGAGCTAGAAAACTTCCAAAAGGGTCCCTTTGGAACCTAGTGTGAAGAAGGGGTCCACTCAAGGGATGCATTATTTTGATAGTGCGGAAGAGATGTTGTTTCTCAAATCAATTCATAATAAATGAATCCTTTCAAAAGATGTTCACTTCATCAAGGAATTCGAAAGAAAGAAGATACCCCCTTGCAAGGGGAAGGTCAAATTTGCTTGCACCTCAAAGGAAAGTTCTCAAGTTATTTCTTTGTGAACCCATGATGAAGGAAACGTGTTCCATTAGGGGTCCAAGTTGAGAATGCAATTCTTTGAAAAATTTTGCAAGTATTTTTCGAGAAAATATCGTTGGCAACAAATGCATTTTCCAAAAATTGAAGTGATGGCATTTTCACACATGAAAGAGACAACTCAAGAAAAGAATCGAGATAATCACAAACAATGGGCACATGGATGATCTTATATTTCAGGGTTAGAACTAATTATAATTATATATATACATATACATATACATATTTATATATATATACATATACATATATACATATATATATACATATATATATAAGTATAATAATAGTATATAAAATGAACTTTCATCAAACCCATACTATATCATACCATGTGAAGAATGCAGGAGAAGACAAAGTAAAAAATAAAAAATTGGGTCAGCATGGAAGGGAAGCCTAAATGTCCCCAACACTTTGCATCGTCCCCAATTTACCTAAAATAAATAACAAACATGGAAGAATGATGATACAGATAGAAGAAGGTTTACGACACAAAAACCACTCTTGTATCCAAGCACCAACAAGGGTGACAAGGGTCATCCAGAAATGTATAGCACAAGCATGGGGAAACACGTCACAACACACACACACACATCTAATCTAAAGATAAAGAAGAGGGCCCCCACTAACACTAATCGAACAAGAGGTCATCCACTTCCCAATCTAGATCTTCATAAGGGGAAGGAGGTTGAGCCTGCACTAGTGGGATGTTAAGAGGAGGAGCTTCCAACCCTCCTGCAACAAGGGCTAAGGAAGAAGGCCTTGCAAGGTATCCTCCACTAGGCTCTTGTTGAGCTATGGTCAAAAACTTCACAAAGATCGCTGACAAGGCTGGAACTTCATCTAGAGAGTTAAACATGCACTTTGTTAGAGTGTCATGTCATACCTCAAAATATAGAGAAGGTTGTGCCTAATATTCATGGCTAGGCTCACTAAGTTATTTGGGAGTAGTGACGAACTCAGGGGAAACCGAGGTTGGTTCTATTACTAGGATAGAACAAGCCAACACAGGACCACATTTTAGAGAAGGTGGGATCCTCTTACATCCTCCATTACTGGAAGGACCACCCTCCACCTTCTTCTCCATCATGGGATGTGAACTCCCCATAGATGAGACAAGAGGTGTAGAGGAAGAGGAGGAGAAAACTGTAGCAGATACTATTGAAGTGTTTGGCATATCCACAAGTTTTGGGAAAGGAGGGACATCCAGAAGGGACATCAACAAGGGTGGCTCCATTGAAGGAGTGATAAACTCTTGCACCTTCTTGGTTTCAGGCACATTTGTACTCATAATAGAAGCCAAAAGTGAGATTGAAATAGATTGAATGGAAGAAAAGGGGAGGAGAGAGGAGGATGCAAAAAGAGGCCCTGAAGTAGGGGTGTCATATTCTCTTCCTTCCTCTATAAGGTGGCCTGCTCAACCGTGAGATCCTTTTGTCAGTGCTTGTGCTCATGCACAAGGAAATTTCTATGACTCTTCAAACCAGAAACCAGAGGTTTTGAAGGAGTGAAAGACTCCTTCTTAGGCATGGGAGTGTCCACCACAGTTGTTTCTAGTGGAGGAACAAACTCCTAAATGGGAGCAGGGGGAACAGGTTGAGAAGCAGTGGGGGGAGTTGACTCTAATGCCTCAACAACAGGGCTCTTCTCATTTACTACTTTGGGAGAAAAAGAAGTAGGAGGCCATGGAGGAAGAGACATAGAAGATTCCCCATAGGGACCTTTCTTTCTGCTATACTGAATGAGCCTAGGCTCCGTGGGCAGAATAGGAAGCTCAAACATGGGACACTTAGACTTTTTCCAAGTGGGCACCATAGGATTCTCCTACAAAAGTGGAACAGAGTCTGATGGCACCATAGCAAGGTGAGAAGGAGTGTTAGACAGAACAATGGAAGAGGAAGAAGGAGGATCTCAAGACAACTTCTCTTCTTTCTTTCCACGTGCCTTGGTAGCATGACTGTTAGCTTTTAAGCAAGCCCTATGCAAAATAGCATAAGGTGATGGAGGGTATCTCACACTTGGTGTTAAGTTCCCTCTCTTGTAATTTTGATAATTCTGATACAAGAGGTCCTTCCTAGGTGGAAGAGGACCAATGGGCACAGGCCAAGAGTAATCCAAGGAGTAACTACCATAGGAAATTGGCAGTTTATAACTAGTGTCATGAATAACATGCATAGAACCCTCATGAATAAAATTTAAACACTTGTGTACAACTGAGGGAATTGCATTCATAGCCACAAGCCAGGGGATACCTAGCTTCACTCTAAAGAGTTCAGACTGTAGGATTATGTCCAGCAAAAGATTCACAGATTTCAATGAAACAAAAACTGACAAGACAATACTATCTAGAGGAGGTATGGAAATTCCATCATGTGTGCAAATGGTGCTCACAAGTACATCGTACCCATTTTTATGTAGAAATCTGATTAACATGATGTCCTTGGTTATAATGTTCACCTGAGATGTCAGGTCAACAAGAACACCTACGACAATGTTCCTATTGATTCACACAAGGATGTAAAGAGGAGATGGTTCCCTGTTAAATCCCATTGGAAAATCCTACGAGGTGAAGGTTATACCAATACCACTACTCACTGGATGCACAGAGGGGAAAGGATGATGTAGGAATGAGGCCATCACATGTACTAAACGACACTCTCACAAAGCTCCCTAAAGGCTGCAAGATAGGATAGTGACCCAATTAAGGTTTCATTGTGCAACACTTTCAAAACCTTCCAACTATGCCTACTAGGGGTCACAGGATGGGTTGCGAGGAAAGAAACCCCACAATCCTCACACCTACAGTAGTCCTAGAACATGAGGAAAGGAGCTTTCAGTACTACAAGACAAAAACAAAATATTTCACATTGGGTTCACCAAAAATGTAAGAGTGAAGGAACAACCACATCAAGACCCTGGGTAGGTCCTAGAGAGCCAACAACAGAAGGCTTCCCTTACTTACCTCACTCTAAAGGGATGTTTTAAATGAAGGATGAGAATAATGAGGACTATAATGTCCTTCGATCACTCTTCAGACTCGAGATCCAAATTTAGGCTAGGCAAGCCAGTTTTCAGATTCAATATTGTACCTCGAGTAGCTCTCTATCTGAGGATTAATGCATGGTTATGGGATAATAGTGCGACATGCAAGCATCTCTCAAGTGCACTAGTGTCCATACAACCAGAGAACCAAAAATACAATATGAACTACCAGAAAACAAGCTAACGGTCTAGCTAGTGAATCCTAAATGAGAAAAATAGAATTATAAGGTACAAGAAATATAAACAGATGTGATTAAGTAGATAGATAAGAGGTAAAGTGAATAAGATAATCTCGCCAAGGTTCCAATTTACCAGCTAGCTCCAAAATAATGTTCACCTACACACAAGAAAGAGAGGAAATTTGTTGGGGCTATATAGGGGTCTACCTTAGTCAAACCCCTATTTTGGTGTTTCCACCTCCATGGATAGCAAAATAACAACTATAGAAAAATGTATGATAAATAAGTAAAGAAGGAAGGAATGCAAATAACACTACAAAATAGTAAAGAGCTACTCAACCAAATTGCAAAGGAGAGGAGCAAAACGTTACCACCTTCACCAAGAGCTCACTAGCAAATAGAGGAGAAAAGAGGACTTGAAAAATCAACACAACCTTGACTGCAATGAAGGGAGGATTCACAAAACCTCAAGCCAACACTGCAATGGCTTGCTTCACAGTTTCTTTACAGAGTTGATGGAGTGTTGTTGAGAGTGAAGAGAATGCTAGAAAGTTCTTCAGAATGAGAGTGAAATTGCTATATTTTTTGAAGAGATATAATGGAATGAGAATGAATGAATTTGAAGGAAGAAGAGGGAAGAATCTTCCATTTTTTGGGTCGATTGGTCAAAGAGGGATGTTACAATTCATTCCCAATAGGAAGTGTAATGCCTCTACCAACTTCAAATGTAGGAATCTGTTAGGGACGTAAGCATGCCGCTTGGATTTTTGCGCAATGAGTGTGTGTCCCTGACAAATATTCTTCTACTGATACAGAGGACATATGCCAAGTGGAAGGAATTCAGCCAGCTGATGTGGAATTTTGAATTTGGATTTGGTTTTCTAAGGTGAGGATGTATGAAAGGGGAATTTGCGCAAGGGATTCAAATTCACTCCTATACACATACTTATAGTAAATTATGGAGATTCCAAAAGGGTCATGTTTTCATAAAAATGAAGTGGCAATCTGACACCAAGTTGGGAGATGCACTATCCCATAGACTTATGATCTTACCAAAAACATAATGTCAATATTAAAGAATGCACACACACACACACAAGACATGATGTAGGTGTTTCATAGAAAAATAGGGTTTATCAAGATGAGTCAAAAATATGATGAACCACTACTTTTCACTACAAAAAATGCAATTATGTGGAAGATATGATGCAAATAATAATAAAAAAGAAACCCTAACTATTATAGAAACAATGAGGGAAGTTTTAAGAGGATAGAATGGTGTGTACCTTACTGCAAGAAGGTTGTTTTTAGGTCACAAAGGACTCATTCGCCTTTACTGGCAAATCATGGATCCCTATTAGGGTTTTTGAAATTGATATTTGGGGTATATTCCTTGATTTCTACACTCTCATATCCTCGGTGATCAACTCCCAAAATCTTGAAAAAAAAATTATATCCTTCTTTTAGTGTTCTTGCAATGTGAATGACAATTTTGCAACTTAACAACTTTGGCAATTTCACTCCAATCTTGTTATCCCCTTGATCTTTAACCTATAAATTTTAAAAAACACATTCAAGAGGAGGAAAACTTGTTGATTGTTAGTGAATAGTGGTTTGCATTGGTCAAACCCCTTTTAGTCAATTAAAACAAATGATGAAATAATGAAATGAGTACATGAAACATGAAACTTGAAATGATATTACATTGGAATGTCATAGAATGTAAATTTACAAAATAACATGAAGTGGCCATGAGAATGTAGATCTTGATCTCAAATTAGATGTGAAACATTGCTTGCAAGTAGATCCTCAATAGTACGTCAACAATCTTAGCTCAACAACATGCTTGAATGCATTATGCCTTGGACATGATGAAATGACCTTGAATTTCTACAATAAAACTTCATTAATCTACCTCTGAATGTCTTTGAAATGCTCTTGTGAACTCTATAATGCACTTTCTCTTGATCTCATGAAGTTACATAAATTTTCTAGGAGAAAGAATGTGAATTAACCTCATATTTATTCTAAATCTAGAGATTAACCCCAAAATTCAAATAATTCAAGTCAACATCTGATCTAGGATTGAAAATCACTATGATCCTGCCACAGTTAAATTCAAAAAGGGGCATCCTATGTGAGAAGGACACATTCTCCACTAAAGGCGAATGGGTTCTAGCACAACTTTCTAAGACCATGCTTCGAGGGGATGAAATAACATCAAAAACCCATTTCAAAAATGCCAAGAAAGGGGTGTCCTATGTGGAGAGGACACATTCACCATTAAAGTTGAATGGGTCATAGCACCATTTTCTAGGACCTCAAATTTTCCAAATTAAATTTCATGCAAGTTCATTACTAGGTGTCGGGCTAGATCTTTCGAAAAGTGTAATTAGGAGGGCTTGAATTAATTAAAGGGCCAATTAGAATATAATTAACCACAATTAATTAATGGAAACCTAGATAAGTGTGAAATTCTAATACAACACTTTACAACACCCAAAATAAAGTACTATAATTTAAGTACATTGTATTAAAAATGACCCTAGATTCAATGTGAATGTGTACAACACATTACAACACTAAATATTAGGTTAATTTTATATCTTATTCCAAATTAAGTGTGAAAAAGGGTTACTATTTTCTACACTACAATAGGATTTAAGACATAGGATAATTCATACAAACAAAAGCCATACATGAGGAAGACATAGAGAAAACATGAAATAAACATGGATCATAAAAGGAATACACAAAGTGTATGATGTCATGGACTAGCAAGATCTACAGATTCTTACTAGGATCCACACCCAACAACATTAACAATTCATGCAATAGAAAAGTATAAAATTATCTAGGTGTCTAATGAATAAGTGAAAGAAACATAAGCTAGTGAAGTTCGATATTCACTATGTGAGCACCATAGGAAACTACATATAGTAGTGAAGTATGATATTCACTAGGTGATCTTGAAAAGTAGTAAATGAAAACACACATTCTAGTCAGTGTAATATCAACCATATCAATAATTACAAGAAAGTATGTTGTTTTCTAGGTAACTCTAATAAAGTCCTACAAAGATGATCAATATATTATGAGAGCAATACTAGGTTCATGGAGTGTGAATAAAGTGACACACATAGTGGAATATATGCCCCACCTTAAAGTAATTTCTAATGCCAACCAAGAGAAATTTCCTTTAAGGTAGCAAAAAGTGAGGCATGAGAGCTTTCTGGAAGCTATATTCAAAATGATAACTAATGAAAAGGGGTTTCTCCCAAATTAAAAAATATATATATCTAGTAATAAATGTCATAAAATAGCACATAAGGGATCTAGAGATCTAGGGTCATTATGAATGATAGATAATGTAAATCAAAATAATTGTATTTGATTTAACATCATTCCCCAAATACTTATGGAACTATGAGAACAAAAGAAGAAGAGAACATGAAGAAATACAAATGTTTTGAGTCAACATAGAAGAGCTCTAAATGTCCCAACACTTTACATCATTACCAAAAGGCATAGAAAGTAATTTATGACAAATAGGAGAATTAAGATACAAATAAAGGAATTTCATGACAAATTTTGATCTCTTTTGTATCCATGTTACAATGAGAACATCGAGATTCATCCAAAGAGAACTAAAAAATGCAAATACATGTCAATCAATATATTACAAGGAAGTAACATTACATGCAAGCATAATATAAAAGACAAAAGGGCTACTACACATGTAATCTAGTCTATAATAGATCATTCCCAACCCAATATTGCTCATCATAAATAGAAGGAAAACAATATGCTAAAGGGACTAAACTAAGTGTAATACAAGGAGAGGTACTATTTTCAACACATGGTGGATCATTTCCTAAAGAAGGATCATCATGCTTTCCCCTAGCTAAGTTCATTGATTGTGCAAATTTAAGATATAATTCATTGTGATCTTCTTATTGTTCATTCATGTTATCATCTAAATTAGAGAACGTATACCACAATGGGAATTATACTAGTAATACATGGGTGATCATGAGAAATATCAAACATGTGAGTATATTTTAGTCTAGATGGCAACGAAGGAGGGAAGCTTTTTTGTCTTTAGCTTGGCTAGGAAAGATAAGGTTTGGTTTCATGTTTTTTTGACAAATGTGGAGCAGAGTTAGGTGATGGAAAAGATGCATGGGTGGAAGAAGTCTTATTCAATTTTTTTTCTATGGAAAAGGGGTCATTAGGTGAATATTTATTGCCTTTAGCAAGCCGATGAGCCATATCACAACATCATCTCTTACATTCTATTGAATTTAGATTTCATCATGCGTGAGCTTGATCTTGTGAAGGGGGAACTGGGTGTAGCATCATAAATTGTCACCCTTGATAATTTCACACTAGGTTTAGCTCCCCCTATGTGTTTGGACCTAATTATGCTTATAAATCTCCCTTTCTTATGGTCATTTTCAAGAAATTAGAATGAAATTAAAAATAATATTAATGATTATCAAACGGTAACAAAATCCCAAAATTAATTTGGACAATTTGTGGGTACAACCATCATTTGACCTATTTTGGCTCAATTTTAAAAAAAAATTTATCATTTTTACATTAAAAAATCCAATCACAGTTGTCAACACTTGATAAATAATTTTATGAGCATCAAGAAATTTATATAAATATAAGTCTTTTTCATCATTTGAAATCCTATGGAAATCTTAACGCAATTTTGGAATTATAATTGGGCATCTTAAAAAGTAGTCAAGAGTAGAATAAATAGAGTTTACAAAACTTATCATCATTCAACATTCATGTTTGCAACTAATCAAGTTCATATGTGAGTCTATGCATGTTTTATATTTTTTTGTGATTACTAACATGTGTAGGACTTTAAATCAAGGTGCAGTGTCATAAATTATCACTCTTGACAATTTCACACTAGATTTTACTCCCTCCTATATGCTTGGACCTAATCATGTTCCTAATTCCCTAAATTATGTATTCCATGGCCCACATAATCATTTACCAAGGAGTCAAATGTATCAAACCAAAGTATGCACCTAATATTTTTCCCCTGGATTTTTTAGATTATGAAAAGGTGGGTCTAGATAAGGGTGCCCTAGGTGCCCTTGTCCTCCTAACATGGCCCCAAATTTTAATAAGTAAGGGTTGAAAATTTTTTGTTTGAATTTCAAATCTAAAATTTCAGCTATTGGGATTTAATTTGAGGGAAATTAGATTAGTTACATATAAACGCCTATTCATTTCATTATTTGAAATCCTAGAAAAAAGAAAGAGGATTATTTTTTCAAATTGAAGATCCCAAAACCAATCAAGGACTATCAACAGAAGATTTGTGAGCATTATTGCAACTTTATTTTCATTTAAGCATTATATCAAGCCTTCATCATGTTTTCATGTAATATTGTTCATGCTTTGTGATCATTTATTTTATGAGTATTAACACTTGTAGGTCTTCAAACCAATTCAAGACAAATCACAATCAAGCCTTGAGGTGATGTGTATGACTTATGTCCTTCGAGGAGATAAAATCTGAGTGGTGACTTGCAACAAGTTTTTGATTCATCATTCATTTAGAATTTAGCCTCTATCCCTCAAAAGGATAATCTCTCGTTATCATCACTTTTTTCATTATGGAGGTAGAAATACTAACATGGGGTTTGACCAAGGAAAGCCCGTATATGGCACAACCTTTCCTCTTTCTTTGAATGTGTAGGTTACTAATCTATAGAAGATTAGAGGAAGATCGAAGAACATTTTCTCATTGATGCATTGAAACCCTATAGCTTGATAAGATCTAAACAATCAATTATCTCAACAATCGACAAAGATCAAGCAACAAGGTCTAGAAGGAATAAGCCTTAGATTGGGGACGTAAGGAATATGAAAGAAAATTTCAATTTCATATCTATAGGAAAGGGTTTCCTAGTGCCATTGTCCAGCAAAATCTACATTAAATTTAGAGGTCAGGTACCTCTGTGTCTTATCCAAAACTCAAATTTGTCTATGAATATCTACTTTGACATAATTCATGATAGAACATTGCATTTTCATAGTTCACTAGTTGCATCATTTTATTTCATCAAAAATACATTTCAACCCTTAAAAATCAATTCAAATCCAAGGTTGATTAACTCACCTTTTAGGTTACATGTCAATTCCATATCCTTGCTGATCTAAATTATAATGTTTGGTAAGTGAAAAGTATCTAATCCTAGTTAAACCCTATGATCATTTTTCCAACATTACATTTTGGTGAACTCCACATATCTTGCACCTACAATTTTTTAAATTTTTTAGTGCATAGAATCTGAAAATTGAATTTAAAACTTGGGTTAGTGGAAAATATTATGGATAATTTGCAATTATTTTAAAAAAACTATCAATTTTCATTAACTTTTCATCATAAAAATTTAAAAATAATTTGAAAAAAAAAATTGATTTTTTTTTCAGATATGATTTTCCTTGTCTAAGGCTTAGATTTGATTTATTTTCATTGAGAAAATTAATTACAATATTTTTCTATCAATTATGTATACATATTTTAGTGAAAACATTAAAAAGGTGACAAAATTAGATAGCATTTTCATTCCAAAAGGTCAAAAAGCATTACTTTTCTATGTTTTTGGGAAAAAATATTCAATTACAATATTTAATCTCTAGAAATTATCATTTAAACATATTTCTTTTCTTTTAAAATATTGAAAATTTTATAAGAACACCTACCAGACTACAGTACCCTAGGTGCCCTTGTCTAGACATTTTGGGATAAATTGAAAACAACATATCATCAACATATAATATGATAACAAGGAAATAATCATTTTCCACCTTATTATAGATGTGATGATATAATTTGGATTTCAAAAATCTTAGTTCTAACACAAGGATTCAAACATTAGGTACCACATGCTAGATGATGGTTTAAGACCACAAAATTAATTCTTTATTTTTTTTGTGCACTCAGAAATACTAAATTAGCCAAATAGATTCTAATGAGACCTATATCTTTTTGATCTAATATGTCTTATTCTTCTTGTTTCATTAGGTAGTTTTGGATTTAGGTATTGTACCCAAACATCTCTATCCACAAGCATGGTGTCTAGCTTGAGTGTCCAAAGCTCAAAATTTGTGATTTTCGACATCAATTTTTGATGTGCTTCTCCTTTTTCATGAAAAAATACAATTTTCTATAAAAGCTCCCACTCAATCTAAAACATGTATTGAAAACTCTTCTTTCTAACACCTAAGATCTAAGGGGGCCAGGTTATGATATGAAAACAAATCAAGTAGAGATGAGAACTAAAGTTCTTTAATTGATATACAAGAGGAGAAACCATCCACACTCCAAAGTAATCCAACATATTATTAATTAATCAAAGGTTACATTACAGTTGTATAGTCTAATATTTTATAGGATAACCACCAAGTATAGATTTTGAGTATTCTAGTGGTATATCTAAACCTTCAAAACATACAACTAATATTATATCTTAAGTGGCTAATAAATAGGAGAAATAATACACAAAACCATTAAATGATAATTCCAAAACCATGTGGTAAAGCCACCTGAAAGGTAGTACCTAAATCTCAAGATGAATCAACAAGTTGAAAATAATATATTTATTCCATGTACCATAAACTCATTATAACGCACTCATAAATTTGGGCATTTTATTTTGGCTCCATTGTTTCCATTCAAAGATGACTCATGATGCATTATAACATGCATCATAAGTTGATCAACATGTCCAACTCCCTTTTACAACTCATATATGTGTCACATATTTTTATATTTGTAATGTGCAAGACCATTACAATTGATTCACGAAACATTATGATCTTTTTTCTTTAAATTGTAATATTTAAAATGATCTACACATAAAAACCAATAAAAATGATGTTTTCCAATACAAGATATTTATTTTGATAAAAAAATGAAATCTGTAACCGAGAACATATATTTTTATTTCATAACCTAAAAATTAGATTGTTTGTAATCTTAATATTAAAAACTAGATTGAGACACCATATGAACATATTGAGACAAATGCCAACAAGATTATAGGTAAAAGACTGATGAAGAGCGACCGCCATTGTTATCTTTTAGAAACAAATGGAGAGATAATTTGGTGAAGAGAAGACTATCTATAGACAACCAAGTGCCATATAAAGTCCCGATTCAGTGCAACCAGATGATGATGTTAACATGCGCATTGTATAATGTTCTGGCATAGTAAGAGGACATCTTTGCACGTCGTGAGTGACTTAAAGGTCAAGATTTACGTCCACAAGCTTGACCTTTTTCCTGTTGTACTGGTAAAATAGTAAAAGTTAGGAATCTTAGACTTTTGGCCGAGGATAACATGTTTTTAGGACAAAGAGGAGGAATATGATTTTGTCATTGAACCAAAGCTTTTACAAAAGATGTAACAAGAAATAGCAAAATAATCAGAAGATGCCAACGTTCGGCGTTAGGAACACAAAGCGGCGCTTTCCACATACAACGGCGCCGCACAAAACTATTTATCAACGCGTTTCAAATATATATTTTTAGTCAGTTTTCAAGGTTGCATGATAGTCCACGAGGATGATTGTAACGTGTGTGCGTTTCTTACGTCAATCTTTCTTCCCCAAGTTTGTCAAAGCATAAAATATGTCTATTCAATAAGAACTTTGTTTTCAATTTACGTTTCGGTGGTTTTGAGAAACGGGATGCAGACTACCACGAAAAATAGTACGTATTGGCCATGCATATACGTCATAACAATCAGATTTATCAAGGTAATATTCACTTAAAATGTGAGTCATCTTGCTATATGAATCTGTAAGCATATGATAGGATTAGAAAGCTAATATTAATTCTTAAAGGAAGAATGAGCATCATAGATCGTTTTGTTCTGTTTTCTTTTATAAAATAAAAAATATATTATTATAAAACAGGCATAGACTAAAAACTAGCAATCACACTTTTGTGTGCAATGGGTATGTCGAAGACATACTAGTTAATTTTGTGTTAAATTGGTTTATTATTAAATGGGAAAAGGGACTGGGAGCCGTAAACTACAAAATTTCCATTAAGGCAGTGCAACAATGATTATAACCTAAAAATTTCAGAGCCATTGTTGTACAGTATTCTTGATTTGGTAGATGAAGAACCTCTGACATAATAGTCACATGAGTACATAAAATTAATGTAGATGAGACAATGCAGAAAATGCCAACAATCAACAAAAGATCATCAAAGAAAGATATGTATTTTGAAAGTAGTTTAAAACTTGCGATTGATAAAAAATTTATAAATTGGACTTGGCTGCACAGCTTTTGAAAATCACAACAAAAATTGACTTTCAAAATCAATATTATAAAAAACTGGTATATAATGCTGACTAGTAAAGTCTTACACATTCCCAATAATACAACCAAAACATTCTCATAAGGCATCCACTCCAATTTTTAATCAAACAATTTTAAGCAACAACAGTTGTTTTTTGCTTCTTCGGCACCAGGCATATCCTCCTACAACACAAGCAGGATCTCTTTCAAAAGGTTCTAGTGTCATCTGCTCAGATAGTTTGAACTACTCCTTCTACAATGCATCCTTATAGTATCACGAACGCTCTCCATTTGGAAGCTTCCCTCATTGTTCTCGGCCTTCACATGTAACACCACATTCATACCCAGAGAGATTTTGGTGGGTTTTTTTAACACTTCAACCAAAGTAGCCCTTTTTTGGCTGCATATAAAGTGTATCCGGTTGCCCATGAAAATAAAGTAAACTTTAGCTTACACCTACTTCTTAAATGTCTTGGCAATAGTAAGTCAGTCTTCTCTCTCCTAGACCAAGTCTACAAGGATTTATTAACAACAAGTTAGTTTTGATGACCAGTTGTTTTTTAACCTCTCACCAAATTAGGGGCTTATCGATGAAATCTAGCAAAAAAATAATGTTACAATACCTAGAAAACTAGGTATAGTGTCAACTTTAAATATACAGTGGATGGGGTTTGTGTCCAATTTACTATGTCATATCCCAGAGCACTCGTTTGATCATCTGAGTGTTGCAGGCAAAAGTTTTAGTTAGAACTTCATGTTGCAGGCACCATTGAGTTTTTTTTAATCATAAGCATAGTGGGTTTTCATTTCCTTCAATACCCATTTGAAGTTCTGTTTTGAAGGTTCTTTTGTACAACATAGAAAACATGGCAAGGGCTCTCTCCTTGTGAAACATTGTAATGTTTTCGTGGAGCTACGTCTGGTTTTTCAGCCCTCAAGTTAAAGAGGGCTCTAACATCCATTAGTAGCGTTTTTTATGGAGAAATGATGATGAGTTTGACTAGCTTTGGGTACTTGGAATTAGCATTTTCCAGTAGTGGGGGACTAAACTTAGAGTGAAAGCAAAAATTGCTACAATGTTACAAAGAAGTCATGGAAGATATTGGAGGAGATGTCATCAACTTCAAGTGGTAGAAGATCTCTCAAAGAATCATTCAAAATTTGCAAGTAAAACCAGAGAATCTTTGTACAATTTGTCTAATATTTCTTTATCTTCTCTCCTAGAAAATTTCCTCGTACTTATTAATTTACTGTGGTTATTATGCTTGTAAAATAGAAGGTTCCTATTTAATTTAGTAAATTCTAAAACATAATATCCACAGTAAATTAATTTAGTATTGGATGTGATGTATCTTATTGCTTTTCTTTAAAATATGAAGGAGATGAAATTATTATTTTATACAGTAAATTAAATAGGCATTTCTCTTTGGTATTTTATATAGATTAATTTTTTTTGTTGACATATGGATTGTTGATTAATACAGAGGAACCAATACTCAAGACACAACAAAAACATGAAAAATGTCCCTATCTAGATTATGAAAGTTGCATAGAACAACTGTCAACTAGTGAGTTATTGAAGTACACATAACATTCTAGATGCACATAACACAAAGGAAGAGAATGGAAAGAAAATCCAAATTTCACCTGAAAAAATAATGCCATGGTATCAAAGTTCACAATTCCAATTTCACATGTTGTTATGTTCGAAAGATTAAATTTAACTTTGACAAAGGAGCATTTCCTTTGTCCAACAACCCACAGTCTAATGGTAATCCAAAGAGATTGTCATGATGACAACCTTGATTCGAACCCCACTTAAAGAAATCCACTTAAACAAAGCCAAGTGCAAGTCCCAAAAAAGCTTTAGCAGAGTAGAAATTCCTCGGTGATTTCTAACCAGTTAGCCAAAAGGTGTGACAATTTTGATCGGATGCCATTCTTCTTTAACTAGGCTCTCTACCCAAAAACAAGTGCATTTACTTTTGTTCATGTTCATACCAACGTCAGTCTTGACTTCCAGCCGATCTCCTTACATATTCGAATAAATTAGATGATAGTATTTGACTATCTAATTTATATATATGTTGTGATTTAATGAAGAAGCATGTATTCTTAAGAAGATGCAATTTATTTAAGGCCGACTTCATTTGTTAAGAATGATTATGATTTGTTTATTGAGGCCAACTTCCATACTCCTTGAGACACAACCTTACTAGGCACGATCTTCCATACAAAGGCATCATTTTATTGGTGGCCCACTCTTGGTGAAGGCCAACTTGAGAACATTTGAAGAGGCACATCATCTCTCAAATGTTGTATATATATTCAATGGTTTACTTCTTTGTAATCATTCATTATTTAGTTCATGTTCTTCATATGCGAGTTCAAGTCAAGAGCAGAAGTTCGAGTTATTAGTTTCAGATTGGTTATCCTTCATCAAGTGTGAAGCCTTCAAGGCAATTCGATATCTATTGTGGCTATATTTTGTATCATCAAATTGTTTTCTTGAGTTGGTTGTGTTGCATCCTTCTTTGATGCTCATATTGGCCTTCATATTGGCCTATTGTAAAAGGAGACTTTCCTTATTGATGATTCAATATATAAGTGATATATTGTTGCTGGTTTTTTCTCCTCAAGTGGAGGGTTTTCCTAGGGTATCTGTTGTGTTCTTATGTCTGATTTTGAATTAATTTCTGTGCATTAAATCTGATCATAAAACTAACATCTTTCAGTGAAGAAAAAGGCCTAGATTCACAAAATAACAAGAAAGAGAAGTACAAGAAAAAGCGAAACAAAATCTAAATTTGATAAGAAAAAATTTCCCCTATCAAACCAATTTTGTCAAGTCCCAACCATATATCTTGTTCACTATCTTCAAACCTCAAATTTAATGCTAACAATCACCTATCGCTAAGGAAGATAGACTGTGATGATGAGAACTTTAATTTGAACACAGTCTACATTAAAGTGATAGTGTTATTCAAAACCATACTTAGAGAAACCTATGTGAGCAACTACATTTTATAATTTATGTGGACATGCAAAATTAATATCATGCATTTAATTATGTCATATTCATTCATTCATCAAATAAATCAAGTTCACTAAATTCAATCTCTAAAGTCCTCCATTTTAATTAAATAAATTCATCTTTAATCATCCCCTTTAGCTAAATAAATCAAATATTTATTTAACTAAATCTTTATCATTTTCCATCTCCTTTTGATTTATTTTAATCCATAAATCTAAGTCAAAAATTCAAATCATCTAATCCCTCATTAAATTAATCTAATCCTGATTAATTTAATCTAAACTAATGTCACATCCTCTAGCTTTTCCCACTTGCACAAATAAATCATTTAATTCATTTATTAAATCTTCATTTTCCCTCAACAAGGCATCTTTAGAGAATATTCCCTCAAATTTGAATTCAAATCCAAGTGGGATGAGTCCTTCCAACAAGGCATTTATTTCATCTTACAAGTCCTTTTGCATTGAGCCAAGTAGCCATTACTCCATTTGACTCTTCATCCACCTTGTCATTTCACCATTTTCAAATTTCAAATGTATGCATTTATTGGCACATTCATCAAAACATGCACATCATTGGCCCATTCACATGGTGACAAGTGGCTCCTTCTTATTGGTTGGGTTTTTATCCCACATTCATCCATTTGGCCTCTTCTCTCATCAAAATCTTCTATAAATGGAGAGGCTATCCTTCATTCTCACCATCTACAACTTCATGCAAAGTTACTCTCTTCACATTGAGAGCTAATTTTGTCCACTTCAAGGCATTTTATCATTGAGCTTATCAAAGGATTGGGAAAGGGTCACTTTTCACATCAAAGTGACACCAATCCACTATGGAATAGGTGTGCATTGCGCTTCTCTAAGCTTTTTATTGGTTTATGTTGTTATTTCATTTTGTTCATGAAGCATAATGTATTATTTCATAGGAGTGTTAATAAGTTTGCATTTGCATGAACTAGTTACACATGTTATGGAGTGTTGGAGATTTAGCCATTTGCATATTTAGGGATGCTCACACTATGATTTAACCTACATAAGGGACTATCACATTTTCCAATAAGCCAATGTTTATAAGTAAGGAGAATAAATTGTTGTGATGACCTTGGTTGAAATTTCAAAACCCATTGACCATTCTACCCATATTAAAGTGGTCATGTTAATCCCTGCAATGATTAGACAAGATGGAATGTAATTTTGTTGGAATAAAAGTCTTGTTCCTCTAACATAGCTCCTAAACCTTAAGGTGTTTTCTATATAACAAAAAAACAAACAAACTTTACATATGGAGAAGTATATTAAAAATCTAATCTTGGGTTCTAAAAATCAAAGACTATGATGTACTATTTTATCATCTTTACCTTCAAAATCTAATTATGATGAGGATGGAATTTTTCTCATTGATGTGATGAATCATAGAGTAGTTCAAAACATCTATACAAAATCTTGTTCAATTTTTTAAAGAGCTTTCTTTTCATTATTTATGTAAAAAAATATTTTCTTAATGTTTCTCTTGTTTGTGTAGATCATGTGTAAGGCAATAGACAATCCATCTAGTGGGACTAATATCCTAAGCCAACTATATAGAGCAGCAAACATATTTTATAACTATATGGGAACATGAGTTGCTTTGATTTGGGATCTAGTGACCCCCATGGAGAGAATGGTTGGGGCTTTTAGGTTCAATATTTTTTCTATTGTTTAACCATATAATTGTTTCAAATGAATTTTTTTGGGAAGTAGTGTGTAAAGAGAGTGTTTCTTTGTTGTGATGTAGTATTGCACAGAGATGCTAATATCTTTGAGAGGTATAAAAGGGATTTTGAAACCCCACATCTTATCCACCGTTTCTAACCAAAGCCTCTACTTTTTGGACTGAAATACTACTGAGACTACACAAATAGTTGAGGCTTTTGAAATCAGAACTGGCATGGTAGGTGCAAGCTTCCATCACATAGGAATATTTACTACACAAATAGCTATTTTATGTTTGTATTTTTTTCTATTTCCAAAGGATAAAGTCCTGCTCTTTGGACAATAAAATCTAGTTGTTGCAAGGATCAAAATCTATTGTCATTTTGAGGCTAGAAACTATTGTCTTATGCTTGAAACCTACTGTTTTTGAGGACTGCAAACCTTTGAAAAGTCCCTTCAAAAAGAACCAAAAAATAAGAAGAGAGTATGATAGATTTAAATTAGTAGATAAAATTTGCTATACAAATATTTGTATTGTAGTTAATATTTGAGTAAAATGGGAGAAAATTTGTTGAATAGATTAGCTGTATTTTATTTGATGGATAAAAAATCCAACAAGGAATTCATGTTGTTGAACTGTATCAAGGAAATACCAACAGTAGCTGGGAAAAAGGAAGATAGAACAAACTTAGAATTCTTGAGAGCCTGCAAAGTTGTGCCTATGATGTTAAATGGAATTGGTTATATAGACATACCAACAAACCCAAAGAGAACACAGTATAGTGCAACAAAGAAGGGAAAAGCATAGACCATAAGCATAGAGCTAAATTTTGAAATTTTGAAATTTTAAATTTGGTGTTGTTATGTTAGTCATTCTTTCACCTTGAAATTTGTTATTAGAACTTAAAGAAACCTAACACTAAAATTGTAAATGGAAAAATTGCAAAATACCCATTGATCATGTTAAAAAAAATCAGATTTGTCAATGTTTCAACATTCAACTTACATCAATAATTATCGTGTTAGAATAAATTTGTTTTCCATATAAGCCATAGACAAAGCTAAATAGAAATTACGAACATGAAAAGAGAAAAAGAATAATTAAGGAAAACATAGAGATTTGAAGTCAAGAATAATGTTGAGAGGATATAGAGAGAATTTTTTTTTTGTCATATAGAAGACAATAGTTCTTAGTTACATAGAAAGAGAAATTATTGGGTAAGACCACTCACGTAGAAGGGAGTAGAAGGAAGATTGCATTGCTCTGAATAGGTTTATCAAGCTGTGAGTAAACTGTGGACTTCTAGAAAGCTCGATTGGAGACTTTGAAGCTAAGCTTTGTGGACTTACAAAGTACAAAACAATCAAAATATTTCAAGCATGTCTTATCTATTTTGATTTCATTTATTTCATGATTATTTTAATAAATGAAATCTAAGCATTTATAGTTCAAATAAATATTTATATATAAGAATGTATATCTGTGCATATGAAATGATACAACTGAATTTATTTGCGTGTAGCTATATCATTTAAGTCTTCATTTTTTGTGATGGATAGTAGAGAATATTAGTCTAAATTAGGCATATTCATGAGATGACAATTTAAGCATTTTCTAAGAAGCTACCCAACTCAAAGAAAATAAAAAATCACATCAGAAGTGACATCACTAAAATGGAATGAAGACCAAAGGTATTTTTAGCAATTTGTATTGTTATAGTTTTTTTTTTATGCCATCTACAAATAGTCAATGTGTTGTTGGAGATTGGAAACAACAAATTTGAGGAAAATAGACCATAAGCATAGAGATAAATTTTGAAAAAATGAAATGTGAAATTGGGTGTTGTTATGCCAGTCATTCTTTCAATCTAAAATTTGTTATTAGAAAAGCAAAAAAAAACTAACACTAAAATTGTAAATGTGAATCTGAATTTTTAAAAGCTCAATTTTGGAGTTCCAGCTTGTATAAATGTCCCAAAATTAAAGTTGTAAAGGTAATTTAAATAACAGTTCGTAATTTTTTTTACTCGCAATGTTTTTTTGTTTACTATAAATTTGGAAATCAAAATGGGATTAATGGACTCTGTAAAAGTGGTAGGTTAGAGCAAGCCAAAAAGACTATAAATAAGATGTATGAGCATGAATTGGAGCTAGATTCTGTCACTTATTATACATTGATTGATGGGTACCTAAGACTTGGAGATGTACAGGGCGAGCTTTAGAGCTGCATAGCTTAATGATAAGAAAAGGTATTCAAATTGATATTTTTAGGTACATCGTTTTGTTGAATGCACTCTCCAAACAAGGGAAAATGAGGGAGGCAAAAGATCTTTTTAATGAAATGATTGGAAAGGTTTTGACTCCTAATAGATTTTTTTATAACACACTTATCAATGGGAATTCAATGCTGGGAATACTAAGGAAGCTCTTTGGTTACACCAGCAGATGGGAAGAACAAGCATTGTGCCTAATGTCACTACTTACAACACACTAATCAAGGGCCTTTGTAGGAAACATATGATTGGAGAAGCAGTAAATCTCTTAAAAGAGATGTACACAATGGGTTTGGTTCCTGATACTATTACATATAATACACTGATTGATGGGCATGGTAAGAGTGGCAATATGTAGGAAGGTTTTTTTCTGCTTGAGGAGATGTAGGAAAGGGGTGTTTCACCTGATGTTGTAACATATGGTGCATTGATAAATGGATTATGTAAGGAAGGTGGGTTGCTTGAAGTTGAATACATTTTGAAGGAGATGGAGTAGAAATGTTGCACCAAATATACAAGTGTATAACACTCTTCTCAATGGTCACTGCAGGATTATTAATATGTAGGAAGCATTCAGTTTACAGAGAGAAATGCAGAGAATTGGCATTATGCAAAATCTTGTTAGTTACAACTATCTTATAATGGGCTTTGCAAAGAAGGCAAGATGGTGGAAGCATAAGCTCCTTGGAATGGACTTGCTGATTGGGGTTTGATGCCAAATATTGTAACTACTTATAACTTGATGATTGATGGGTATTTGAATTCAGGTGATACACATAAAGCACTTCATCTGTATGGGGAGATTGAAAACAAAGGACTTGAACCAACTGTAATGACCTATCATGCATTGAGATGGAAACAGTTCCTCCCTTACTATGGCCAGCTGGAGCAAGAGGCAATCCAAACTTTCCAAGATTTAGTCTCCACTCTTGATCCAAAAACCTATTTCTCTAGTAGGACCAATGCCAATAGGTTGCTATTAGTTCATACAAACTACCACAACCATTAATATTTTTTCTTTGTGATGTGGGACTGCGAGCAGAGTGGAGTTTCGAATGTTTTAGGCATTTGAAGTTTAACATGTCTAGTCACTTGTTATTGTCTATTTTGGTTTCTAATTTTGAGTATATGTTTGGGTGCTTTAGGTTTTTTATTATATTTTCAAATATCTCTTGGCATACCCTATACTAGACAGGATACAGACAAAAACGTACACACACATATTTTTCACATTAGTTCTAGGATAGGCATACACACAGGTAACTACATGATTATTCAATCCTTCTCCACTCTAAAAAAACATGTACTCCTAACAATAGAGGATATATACATGTATATAAATAGAAACATAGTTGTATGCAATAAAAAATGGGGCAGAGACACAGACATCTTATGTCCTCATTTAATCGTTTATATGGCTACAGGGCAGCTATTTTCTTTCAAAGTATAGTTCATATCTAATTCCTGCCATGTACACATCCCTGCAATAGTCTTAAACTAGAATAAAATATCAATGAATCAATAACATAAAAGAAGGGAAATAAAAGAGAGTTAAAAAGAAAATGAGATGGAAATCTACTCTCATACTTGGCCCTATCTTTCTCTTGCAAAACACAAGGCGACTAGATCATTGTTAGGCCCCAGAAGAAAGAAGAAAAAATAAAATAAATCAAAGGGCATTGTCTTCCCAATCTATCTGGAAACCCTCTTTTCTTTCCCTTGGATGCCATGGATGCCTATAGGTGCAGTGGTGGCGTCATTCCCTATTTCAAACCAAGATAAATGAGTTAAAGGGTGAAGCATGAGAATTAGGGTAACTAGTGCATTTGAATGATGAACCGTTGTGATGTGTTTCATCACAGTCCATCATCTATCCTACAATCTCCATCGTTCTGCATGAAAAGGGGTTGCAAAACTTCAATGTGGGGACACCTTCAGTGTAATTAAAAAGTAATTGGAGTTGTTTAAAATAGTAATAGTAAATTTGGTTATTCATAAATCTTTCAATTGGAAAATTTTAAATTCTTGTAGTATTTTCATATAAAGGAGGAGATGACTACTCTTCTCTTTCTTAATCAAAGAAAGAGGATATATATTTATACTAATTAAACATTTTTAAAGTTGATTTCAAGCTAAAATCCCATGGTGGTAGGTCAACCATAGAAAAAATTTCACCTTGGACCACATTTTAGTTCTTCAAATCTTATAATAAGAGAAATAAAATATTTAAGTGAGATTTGATATCATTAATTTTCATATTCATCTTTGAGCATGTAACTTCCATTATCTTTAAAATTATATCCCATGCTATCTTTATTGAGATTAAAAATAAATCTAAACCTCTAAAATAACATAGTTAGATTAAGATGGGTTGTTTCATCAACCTCATGGATAGAATGTAAGAGTTTCCAAGATCTAGATGTAATTATTTGGTCATGCTTCTTAAAAACATATTTTCCCTTTAATTGTATGTTTTCAAAGGAGAATATTTTTTAGTTAGTTGTCAAAGGAGATGTGTTTTTAGTTAAATTTATTAAATTAGAAGACTATTGTGATATATTTTTACAAAGAATGAGATGGATTAAAGTACTAGGAAAAAATAAATAATGCATTAATATTTGTGAAGAATATAACAAGAAGATAAATGAAAAAGATGTAAAAAAAATATCAAATAATTTGACACTCTTTACCAAAAATTTAGATGGGAAAGGAATTTGGGGTCCCAAAATTATATTTTAGTCAATTGGAATGAAATTTGTAGTCCTGAAATTAATGGGTCTAAGACAACCAAAGTTAAATTAATACACTCTAGTAGCCAAATTATACCAGATCTAGTGTAAGCACATGGGGAAGCTATAATTGATAATACTAAATTTCAAGTACTTGGGGAGAGTGATTGATGAGGATAATCACAAAATATATTTGGATGGGAAATTTTCTATGGTTTAGAACACTATTCAGAATGGATATTTTATTGTTATGGAACAATTATAATTCTAGATAATAAATAAAAGTGATAGATATCTTTTTATAGAATGATTCTTGGGATCTCCACCCTCCAATTATTTTATCTTTTCTTTATCTCCAACCCCTTAGTGATATTTTTTAGGTTAAAGAGTCATCTAAAGTTACTGATTTTGAACCTTATTCACCTAGGAAAATCCTATATATATCATTATAAGGACCCCAATAATGGTCTTAAAATTGGATCATCTAAGTCTTGTGCCACTCTTGCTTCAATATTTTTATTAACCTTGCTGGTATATTTAGTGAATCAATGTAATTTCATGGATCTATGAATATAATGGAAGTTATTTGGTTGCTCTTCGTTATCATTTTCTAGAACAAAAGAAAGGTACCAATAGTAATTTCCCTAGTGGAAAAAATTTGGAATAAAATTAATTAGGCCCAGTGCAATATTTTTATTTGGTTACTAAACCATAATAAGTGCCTCACTTTTGGATAATATCAAAAAGATATGATTTATTGGTCCTTCTAATTATGTGTTGTGACAATAGTGAGGAAAGTATTGCATTAATTTTCTTTCAACTTTTACCTTCTCCTTAAATATTTGGAGTTTGTGGTGGAAGATGTGGAATCAACATATCATTCATGCTATTTAGTTATCTATGTTTTTTGAAAGGATGGGTTATCTTCCTACGAAAACTTCTTTTTATGTTGTTGACTAGGATCTTGGCCTTATTTTTATTCTTTAGCACATATGGTCAGAGATGAATCATCATATTTTCTAAGATCATGCAACTTATCATATGTGTATGCTAGACAATAAGGAATTCAATTAATGACATTATTTGAGTTAATTTCCCCCTTAAAGAATCTCTTTTCCCATTTGATTCTAATATTTTATGTATTTTAGAGTTTTCCCCCTATATTTCTTCTCAAATTCAATATGGCTCTAGGTTGAAGATAACTAATTTAGTTTGAGCATTATTGTTCAGTAGAATCATGCCCCTCTTTGGTTCTTCAAGGGGTACCTAGGGTGTTGCAAGGATCAATGGAAGAAGTCGTGATAGTAATGGTTTGGATCAATTCATCTTCACTACTTTTATATGTTGTTGCATTAATAACCAAACATATTTCCATATGATTTTCATGAAATTGGAAAAACCCTATGAATTGGGGTGCAATAAAGCTATTTATGGAATAGGTTCCATGATCTTGGTTTCTTTTTTAATAAAGGGAAGTTTAAATATTATTATTGGAAGTTGGATTCTCTCATTTAGAAAGTTATATATCATGCTCCAAATATTAGTTATGTTTCTTTTTCTCATATTAATAGGGAATGGAATATGGTGGTAATTATTCAGCTAAATGGTTTTTTAATGATTACCATAGCTATAATT
The DNA here is from genome assembly GCA_007258455.2 of Sequoia sempervirens. Classification (NCBI taxonomy): domain Eukaryota; kingdom Viridiplantae; phylum Streptophyta; class Pinopsida; order Cupressales; family Cupressaceae; genus Sequoia; species Sequoia sempervirens. Next base: position 145,012,985 of record VDFB02105785.1, read on the forward strand.
TTATTTATCATAGGAATTTTTCTTTAGATAAAACTAGGCAACTTCCACTATTTATTAATAATGATTGAGATTAATTTGTTTTATCTACAACCCTCAGGTATTGTGAGTCTTTTTCAGTCTATAGATTGTTATGTTTTATGGGATTGGTGGTATTTAAAAGGATCCCTTTGGGTTTTTCTTCTTTTAGCTTTATTGATAACTATGTTTATTTGAATATGATTAAAAATTTAAATAAAAACACATTGTGTATGAGAACCTAGTGTATTATAAAAACTAGATAATATGGAAAAACTTGTCAAGAGAGTTGTGAGCCTTCAAAAGTGTTAGTGTGAATAATTAATCTATTCACTAAACTTAAGTGTACTTAGGTTGATGAGGTTAGACAACATCTTTTCTAACTAAATGTGCAACCTTTTAGACCTCTATAGGTTACCAACTTATTTTTTAAACCTCATGAACACACCTTTTAAGGTGGGAAGACTTTCCATCTCACCTCAAATAAAACTCAAAACTTGGCACACAAGGTTGATGAATTGGTCATAAAGGTTGTTGGTTTGCACACTCCAAGTGGCCCTAATGTGAGACCTATAGGACACTTATCTAATCATTTGTGCCACTTCATTGGGCACTTATCAATCCACGTGATAGGTGGATTTCCTGATGCTTTCCTATATATGCTAGGCTTTGTATTCATTATTATTTGGGTCAACTAAATACAGTATTATGTATTGTTCATTATGCTTTTCATTTCATCTCCTAGATCCTCCTAGTTTCTAATAAAAGGTAACCTTTATTTTCTTCAATATATATATATATACAAAATGTCACCAAATCATCTGGAATTTTAAAAGAACAATTGGATGTGGAGAAAATAACCAAAAATAAATAAAAATCAAATAAAATATTTGTTTAGGTACCCCAACTAGGAAGACTTATAGCTTCTAGCTTGTATATTAACATCTAGACTTATTTACACCATTAGAAAGATTGGGAATGACATGTATATTCCTAGAGATATATAAAAATTAGATTGAATATTGGATTCCTATCTATAGGAATATACATGTCATACCCAATATTACTTCAAGTCTTAGTAGATCACAAAGATACTATTAGAAAGGACTAATGGTAAGTTTGACTCCATTAATTGCATTTATTTAAAATTGAATTATAGTAAAATGAGGATTCTAGTAATCCTTAGGGGTGTTGATGTTGATAGTGAACCCCATAGCTCCCAAAAAACACCCACAACCAAAATTCCTATCAAATTTGAAGAGAAAAAGCCATTGATATGCTCATGAAACCTTTAGAAGAGATGATCTATAAAAAAAACTAATTGTGTAATGAAATAATTTGAATGAATGATTGTAATGAATAAGAATCCGTATATAAGAAAAAATCAAACCCTAAATGAGGATTTGATTAGATTGAGACATGTGTCATCATCCCATGTAATGAGATAGCTTAGCCTATAAATAGCTCAATCTAATAATAAAAAAGAACTCCTAAGTTTAGCTTAAGTAATTAATGTAATAAAGGACCTAATAATTAATTAATGGCTAATTATTTATCAAGTGATGTCCTAATTAATCCAACACACCCCTTAAGATCAACTTAAGAAGAAGCTAAATAACATGATAAGAGAATGCAATGATGGATGCATGGATGGGTCTCAACTACAAGGCCTGATGAGATACCCATGTACAAATAAATGAATCTATCACAACTAGAGAATTTGCAATAACCAAATGGGAAAAAGTCCTCTCCAAATGAGAGAAAATGAAATGATTGCAATAGTGAAAGAAGGATAGGAGGACTCAATGAGAGCCCCTAAGGACTACTTCTATCACCCAGGTACAATAGATTTCAACCTAGTAGGAGAGAAAAATGAGAACATGAATCCCCCCATAAAGAACAATCTCTTGTGTCAATGATGAACACTTGAGGACATAACATGATCCACTATTTGAAAACAACACTTCTCCCCAGGTTATGAAGAAACAGATCGATTAGTGATTAGAGAAGACAATCTAAAAATATGGAAGAATTAGGAATATAAATCCAAATGATATGTGCCTCTGAAAAGTGATCAAGTGTCCACACATAGGAAAGAGATGATGTAAATCCAAAAACCCATGAAGAATGATGTAGAAAAACTCTAGAGATGATGAAGATTATGGGCCAATGGTGATGATGTGGCTATCAAAAAAGAGGATGATATGCCTACAAGATACAAATTCCAAATAGTCGAGTTTTAAAGAAGATGGATATCATATTGCACTTAACCAATAGGGACCAAGGATGTGGTGATGATGAGTTAATTAGGATAATACAATATGATGATGAATTCTCGATCTAAAGAGTGGGAACATTCAAACACAAGTCTCTGAACCATCAAAACATACAAGACCTATGATATAATCAATCTCCTCTAATGAATCATCATTAAAGGGTATGGAATCTACATTTTCAAGAGGAATGAGACAATATGTAGAAAGAACCTCTGGGTGAGATATGAGGATCTACATGGATCTCCAAAGTTGAGTCCAAAGTGTGTGGGAATAATCAATGTTTGATACAACACACATAGTGTCAAGATCAACACTAGCATAAATCACTCCTATAACATGATCACTAATAATACCCCATGTTGAATAGCTCCTTGGTGTGTCTAGAGTACATATGAATCCATATAAATAAGGGAAAAAATCAAGCCACTTGAGATGTTTAAGGATGTTATTTCACTAAGACTCATAGTTATCCTTTTCTAGGATGATTATAGAATGATGAATAGAAAAACCCGTAATAGGTCCTCAAATGAAAAAAATCAAAGACTATAAACCTTAGTACATGTAAAGTAGATAAATTAAAGTCATATCATTCAAATAGATCAATTCCAAGTGCCAAGATGTCCAAGTAATTGATAAAAATGTGAAATCACAAAAAAAAACTAAATAAAATATAAATAGGGTAGATTCTAGAAAAATTATATGTATGCATCTAAAGAGCTTTAAAATACCTTTCCAACATTTCTACAATCACAAAAATTAGAGATACAAGAAAAAAAATATGAGCTCGAAAGAGAAAAATGAAGATTTAAATTTGACAAAAAATAAAATGAATCAGCAGCAAAATTTGAATATGAGACCTACACCACTAGAAAGTGCTAAGAAGTAACTTTTCAAAGATATATCATTTTCCAAATTTCAAAACTGTATGCTCTAAATTTATGGAAAAAGAGAAAAAGGCTCCTTTAGGACAAGTTAGTGTTGGCAATGGTCAGTGCTCCCCTTGGGATTCATGACATGGACTAACCACCTCCTATGGATCTGTTAACTCTAACAATTGTATCAGGCATTAACAGGTCAATCTTTTGGTGCAACGACAACTGTGGGCCAATAGTTAGTTCATGGAGGAGGCAAGGGTTGGGCGGGTGCATGAAGTTGGTCGCACTTTTGTGGCCAAATGGATTTTTTTTTTGAAAAGAGATAATGCAAGCATATTATAACGTAGGTGCATTATAACGCGCTCACGTTATGTGGTTTTAAAAGAAAAAAAAAAGTGAAAACTGTATCATTTTCTATTTACTGTTTCTCATCTCTACCCATGGCCAAAAACCCTCACTTTCACACTCGTGTTCTAGGAGGAAGGATTTCCACGAATTTCATCAACAACAGCTGGATTTTCTTTGCAAATATGGCACCACGACGATGAAGAGGTGCGGGAGGTAATATTGTTTGCTATTTTTTTTGAATTTATTAGTTTGAAATTGATTTTGTTTGTTTTAGGTTAGATTTAATTGTTTTTTAAAAATTTGTAGGAAATCCTGCAAATCCTCAACAAGAAGAGGAGGAAAATCCTCAACAGCAAAATCCTCAACAAAATCAACCTCCCCCACCAATCACTCAATACCCTCTTGGCACTCAAGAAAATTTGAGGAGTGAAATTGAGAACAATAGAAAACAACTTGAGGATCTTATCAGTAGGTTGAGTGATCCAAATGCTTCAACCACAAAAAGAATGCTTCTAGAAAATTTATTGAAAGAGATGTTAAAAAATGTAGATGTAATTACCCAACAAATATATGGATTGCAAGATAGGAGGCAGGCAGCCAAGGCATATTATGTAGACAAATTATCATATAAACAAGTAAAAGATTTAAAAATTACTAAAGGTGGTTTGTGCTCTCTTTTCACTGACCCTAAAACAAATCAAAATATTACCCTCAATGCAAAGAGGTTTCTTATTCATTGGTGCCACCACCAAGAGATTAGGAACCATTTTTATGATAGATGGTATTTGGTCTTTGATTACTCACCGTGCAATAATTGTGAAGTCCCCTAATATTTTCTTAGGAAACTATACAGTGAGTTTGTATTGAACCAAATCCCAAATTATTTTGATATGAGGGAGTTCCAGGGGAGAGGTGGGGGGTCAGCTCAGGATAGGCCTGGTGCACAACCAGATCTTGCACGGCAAGGGAAATGACCTCTCGTTAGGCCGCCTCGTGAGCACATTGTGATGCCTGCCATTGCGAAGGAGAGTGTCGACGTAGAGACATTACAGGCGATCACAATTTTGACCTAGAGTTTCATCCATCACACAAGCCCTATTGTACAATGCCATCCAGGGGATTCTTTAGGTGGTGGCCTTCAAACCCATGTGTGTCAATCTTGCGGGGTGACTTGTTCGTATGACCCTACCGACACTCAAGAGGGTGCTACGCAGGATCCATATGCATCTACGGGGATGGAGAGGACGGCTGAGATTTTGCATGATGCATATGGAATTAACACTCAGGTAAAATTCAGCATGTTCATTGAATTTAATTTATTAAATTTTAATTGTGAAATGCAAGATTAACTAATTTAGTTTTATTATTTTAATAAAATTGCAGGGTCACAGTGTTGAGACTTGATACACCAGTCGTCCCCCTACTTATTTTTGCAGTACACCTATTAGTGGGGTATGTAACTAGTAAACAATTATAATTTTTTTACATGTTAATAGCATTATTTTACGAATGGTATTTTAATATGTGATTTTGGATGTTGAATAGGGTAATGTTGGAGGTTTCAAGGAAACACCTCCTAGTGCCAATAGATTTGATAAATGTTCACAAAGGTAATATAGAATAAAGATAACTTAACTAATGAATTCTAAGTTTAATAGATTTGTGTATTTTATATTCATATTGTTGGTTACATTGCATTACACATCATTCAAACTCAAAGCATTACTTCAAATTCGATAACTAATAATCATAAATATATAGTTTAATACTTGACTCAAAAAAAAATTCATTAGATCTCATACATTATAAGTCATCATGTGGATTGCTATTGTAACTTTTTTGTGATTGAATAGTTTGTTGTTTTATTTTCAGATGTTGGTGATAGAAACACCGCCAAACATTATGAGGGAAATGGATATTGGTGTTTCCTCCACTATACAATCCTCGATGGCTCTGATAGGGATATGAGGCAAATTACTAAATTTCAATTTACATTCGTTGTTATAGATGAACTAGTTCTAGTGAAAAATCAAACCATTATTGATTCGTAGTTTAATTCCTATTTGGATGGTTTATACAGGGCTTGAGAATGCCTCAACATCGACGTGCAAATATTTCCATCGAGGAGAGTGATTGTGAGATGGCTGTAAGTGATTATTTTGTTAAATATATCAATTTTTATAATGTAATTTCTATATATTAATGTCTTTACTTCTTATTGTAATAGTTAAAACTTCACCAGGAGCTAAACCCTAGGAGGAGTAGCAGGAGCACTCCTTGAGCATAGTAGAAATGGTTGACAGACTTATCACCATCGGATCACCAAGGAAAGGGAAAGAAAATTGTATTTGAACCAGATCATGGAGAGAAATGAATTTTGAATGCAGAGCCCTTTGTTGTATGCCTACATGGCAATTTTGTATTGGATATATTTGACATTGTATTCCTATATGGCATTCTCATAAACCTATATGGCTATTTTGTAACTATATTTTATACTTATATTGACATATATTGATGTATGCATACATGGCTATTTGCTTTTAATACAAATCTTTTTTATCGATGGTGTCCATATTTGCATTATAAATTCATGGTTCAATAGATATGAGTTATGTGTATTCAAGTGTATACTTTACAACTTACACACATATACTTTTTGACTTACGTGTGAACATCAAAAAGTGTGAAAATTTATGTGTGTGGAAGTCAAACGTAAGCCAATTTTGAAATTCTTAGTTATTGCATACTCGATCTTATGGACTTATTCCTTCCTAGCACATATTGTGAATATTTCTCATTTGGTGCAGAAGATAGATTCCTCATTTTTTAACCACTCATAGAAATGAGATTCACAATAAGACTTTATCGTTGGAACACTACTCCGTACTTCTCTTGTCTAGACCATAAAGGATTGAAAATTCTTAATTTGATGCAATGATAGTCCTGAGATGAGAATTTATATAACCATGCCTATTTTAAAACTTTGCATCTAATACTACATCAACAAGAACTTAAGAAGTGTTGTATAAGAGTGTTAGGTTTGATAGGCCTTCTCTTCCCTAAGGGAGGAGAGCCTGCATCTTTAATTTTGAAGAAAAATTTAAGAAAACATTTTACCTAAAAGCTTCAAACCTAGATGACATATTTGGCTAAGTCTATCTTGAAAATTATCAATGCATTCAAACTCTAGAGGAGATTCTCCCTAAAAATCAAACTTTACCCTTTTTCCCAAGGAAAGAAATTGCAACAAGTTGCATGATTTATCTTATTTCTTTCTAACAGTTCCTGGTCAATCATTCATGGCTCAGGATAGTTTTGTTCCAAGGCATGGACACCCAAAAAATCACTAAGATTCTTCTACGATCTGTAAGAAAAAGGTTTTGGCTCTTTCACAATGTAAATAATATGTAACACTATTTTCTTGTTTGCCTTCCACACAGAAAAATGTTCACACTTTTCAGATTGATCAATGATCAATAATGGTTGACTATAAACACTTGACATGTTTATGTTTGAACTTTAATTTATAATTTTGTATCATGACATACGAGTATCACTAATATTTTAAGATTTGATTATGAAAGTGGTGGTGTATTTTTTCTATGTTATTTGACTATTAATATGGTGGTGTATTCTGAACTTAATTATTGCTGCAAATATGTATATATTTTTTATTTTTTATGTTTTTGTATTACTGAACTGAAAACGAACCCAAAACCCCAAAAAAAAATCCCGAACCGGTGAACCGGGTTGTCGAACCCAAAACCAAACCGGTAACTTAGTAAAAAATAGATTTTTGTAGTTTATATTCATAACGTTGATTACATTACATTTCACATCTTTCAAAATCAAAGCATTGCTTCACATTGCATAACTAATAACTAGATGTTGATAGATGACAAATTTTCAATTACAATATAGTGTTTACAAAGTCAACCTAAGCAGTTATGCAATTACTTCACATTGCATAAATAATAACTAGGAGCAGCTACCAATTGCATTTGCTTGTCATGGAATTCTATGAGACCACATTTCTTTGAGGAATTTTTTCAAATAGTTCACTGCCTTGTCTATACTACCACATTTTTTATACATGTCTACCAAAGCATTTTGTCAAATAGTTCAAGTGTTGCCTTGTTGTTATGGCTGAAAGCCTAAAAGAAGTGCTTTCAAACAAGCTATGGATGCTTGGAAAAAATCTATCAAAAGCATAATAGTTAGCAATATCATAGACAAGGCAATGAACTCTTTGAAAAACTGCCTCAAAGAAATGAGGTCTCATGACCTGATGGAATGTCATGACAATCAAAAGCATTTGATTGTCATGGCATTCCATCACCATGAGACCTCATTTCTTTGAGGCATTTTTTCAAAGAGTTCATTTCCTTGTCTATGCTAACACATTTTCCATACATGTTTATCAAAGCATTTTATCAAATAGTTCATTGCCTTGCTGCTATGGCTAAAAGCCCTCAAAAGTACTTTCAAACAGAAGCTATGGATGTAGAAAAAAAAATCTATCATATAGCATAATAGTAAGCAATAGCATAGAAGGAATGAGCTGTTTAAAGAAAATTCCTCAAAAGAAATGTGGTCTCATGGTGGTGGAATGCAATGAAAACAGAATGTTGTATGGATTGTCATGGCATTCCATCACCATGAGACCACATTTCTTTGAGGGCATTTTTCAAAGCAGTTAAGCTGCCTTGTCTATGCTACTACATTTTATATACATGTTTACCAAAGCATTTTATCAAGCGATTCCTTCCTTGCATTTGCTATGGCTAAAAGCCTAAAATAGGTGCTTCAAACAGAAGCTATGGATGCTTGGGAAAAATCTATCATAGCATACTAATAAGCAATAGCATAGAAAATGCAGCAAGCTGTTTGAAAAAAAAGCCTAAAAAGAAATGTGGTCTCAATGGTGGTACAATCATGAAAATCCATAACAATTACTTGTCATGGCATTCGTCATGCCATTCCATCACCATGAAGCCACATTTCTTTGAGGCATTTTTTCAAAGAGTTCACTGCCTTGTCTATGCTAACACATTTTTCATACATGTCTATCAAAGCATTTTATCAAACAGTTCATTTCCTTGCTGCTATGGCTAAAATCCTAAAATAGGTGCTTTTGAACAAGCTATGGATGCTTGGAAAAAATCTATCAAAGCATAATAGTAAACAGCAAGCTATGGTCTCATGGTTTTTTTTCACGCGAAAATCAACATGATTTTATTCACATTATTTTCACGTGAAAATCAGCGTGAACCAGATTTTGTATTATGGAGCTATATCAAGCTACCACTCTGAAGACCAATGTAACAATGATACAAAGTAATGTTTAAGACTACAAGAAGGCATCAAAATGGCTAGTGTACTAAACAAATTCTTATGATTTACGAATAATGTTGATAACTCTACTCAGTTGGCTTCTTTATCAAAATCATACAAATTGAACCCTAGCATCAATAGACTTTGTATATCAAGCTACCACAATTCAAGTTGCATTAGGCCCATATCACCAAGACACAACCTAGACAATAGGAGGAATGGCCTATTTCAACATACTACACTCAAACCCTTAAGGGATCAATCCGGTTGAACGTAGCTCAGAGCGATTCCGCGTGTTTGGGTGCAAAAGAAGACCATGCCTAGCATAAAAATTTCTACTCAGACGCATTGGAATAGTCTATTTGGTCACATGAGTTGCAGAATGAAAATTGCACCACCCAACTTTCCACTACTTGCATTTGACACTTTTTCCATCAACTGAAAACTGGACACCACAGGAAAACCACTCTGAAATAACAAAAACCAAGAGAGGTTATTGTAGAGGGGCCCAACATGATCCCATAGGATCAAACAAGAAGTTTCTAAGCATCACAGTGTCTGAGTAACCTCATGTTGAAGTTTGCAGCCATTTTTCCTTTGGACCTTAAAGGGATCGATCGGTTCAGAGGCCCGGTAAGCTCAGAGGAATTGATTTTACGCGCATGATTTTACAGGTGAAAGGGACCATGCCTGGTGTAAAATGACTATTTAGATGCGTTAGAACAGATCTGTTTGGTCCTGCGAGGTTGGAGCGAAAGTTGCGGCTTTGCAACTTTCCCTTTATGCATTGACGCACCATCCAGGCGGACTGCGGAAAAACCACTCTAAGATAACAAAACTGAGAGAGGTTGCATTGTAGGGGACCAACACAATCATAGGATTAGATGAGAAGTTTCACAAAGCATCCGATTGTCAAATAACCTCATGCTAAAGTTTGCAGCGAACCACTTTGGACCCGCCAAGGATCGATCTGGTTGAACATAGCTCCAGCGGTACGTTCCAGCGTGTTTGGAGTGTGAAAGAGGACCATGCCTAGCATAAACATGCCTATTTAGATGCATTAGACGTCCTGTTTGGTCACCGCGAGTTCACGAGAGCGAAGAAGTTTACGCACCGCCTACGGCACTCGCTGCTTTTGCATTGAGCGCTTTCCATCGAAGCTGGGCTTTTAAGGAAAACCGCCGAATACTTGAAAACTGAGATTCCAACATGGTCCATAGAACCGGATAAGGCCTAAGCATCAGTGTTCGAGTAACCTCATGATGAAGTTTGCAGCCATTTTCCCTTTGGACCCTTAAGGGATAGATCTGGTTGAACATAGCTCGAAGTGAGTCCACGTGTTTGGGTGTGAAAGAGGACCATTCCTAGCATAAACATGCCTATTTGGATGTGTTGGAACTTGATCTTTTTGGTCTCACGAGGTTGTAGAACAAAAATTGCACCACTTTGCAACTTTTCCTTTGCTTGCATTTAACACTTTTCCATCGAGACAAATTTGGGAATAACCATGAGGAGTTATTGTAAGAGGGCTTACTTGATGATCCCATAGGATTAGACGAAAAGTTTCACCAGGTCGCGTGTCTAAAGTAACTTTCATGTTGAAGTTTGCAGCCATTTTCCTTTTAGGACGCCAAAGGGATCGATCCGATTGAACGTAGCTTGGAGCAATTCTGCATATTTGGGTGTGAAAGAGGACCATGCCTAGCGTAAAAATGCCTATTCAGATGCGTTGGAACGGTCTGTTTGGTCACATGAGTTGGAGACCAAAAGTTGCACGACTTTGCAACTTTCCATTGCTTGCATTTAACACTTTTTCCATCAACTGAACACTGGACACCACGGGAAAACCACTTTGAGATAATGAAAACTGAGAGAGGTTATTGTAGAGGGTCTCAACACCATCCCATAGGATCATACGAGAATTTTCTACACATCACGGTGTATGAGTAACCTCATGCTGAAGTTTGCAGCCATTTTGCCCTTTCGACCCTTAAGGGATCGATCCAATTGAACGTAGCTCAGAGCAATTCCTCGTGTGTGGGAAAATTCTGAAACCTAGTGGAATGGTGGATTTAGGGGTCCTCTTCATGTTGCAATTTTTTTCAGAGTGAAAGATGGAGGTTTACAAAAGTTATCTAATGCCCTAAGTCAGTTTTTCCCTTATAAATGTATGAAAATGGTCTTTAGAATGCACTTTGCATAATTTTCTAATAAGTTACTACAGTGCTAGGAGTCAAGAAAATTGAGTTCTAGTGATGCCCTAGGTCGGGTATGTGAGTTTTCCTAGAGAAAATGAAGGCTATAGGTTGTGTATTTGTGAATTTGTGAAGGGACTGAATGTAGAAAGGTTTGGAGGGCCTATGCAAACCTAGGCAAAGATGTTTTGAACTTTGGTTTGAGTTTTTGTGGCCATTAGAGTGGAGTTACAGAGAAACCCTAGGTTTCAGGATGAAATAAGAGGGTTTTCTAGAGAAGCACCTTAGAAGACCTGTACGGAAGAATTGATAAAAGAATATATGGTTTTGTAACACAATTTGAGACTATCTAAGAGATCTTATGGTGGCAAGAATTTTAAAGAGTACTTTGTGTGTAAAATTGGGTTAATTCTAGTAGCCTTTGAGCAGGGTGACTTGAAGTTTCTTTGTGTTGTTGCATAAGAATCTCATGTGTAAGCTTGGTTCAGTGTTTTTGATGATGTATGTATTCTATTTGGATGTTGAGTTGGTATTCTTACAACCTTCTCTAAAGGATAGGTCTATTTGTTGTTACTGGTGAATTGGGAAGCCATAGTGTTGATTTGATGAAAGTTGTGTTGGAAACTTGAATCTGAGTTGGAACTTGATTCCTTGAGCTTGATTATGTGTTCCTCCACCTTGATATTGCATCATAGGGGTGTTGGGGTGTGCCTTGAAAAGTTGAAAGCTTCCTTATGTAGGCCTAGTTTAGCCTTGTTTATTGCTTGTAAATCAATCTTTTGATACATTTGTTTTGGGTGTTTGATCTTGTGCTTTTGGGAACTTGTGGAGGATTGTATTAGGAGTATAAAACCATGTTTCATTGACTAGTTAATGCCTTTAATCATTTTTTATTTTGACTGTCCTAGTCGATGAATGTTGCAAAGTTGCATGGGCTTGTGTAGAAGCCATGGAAGAGTGGATGTTTTTGGGTGCAAGGTCTATTTGTTTGGTCATGTTGTGTTGTGTGAAGAGTGTTTACATCATCCCCAAGTCCTATTGAGATTTCTGGTTGTATAAGTCAAGTTGAGTGGTCAAGTTGCATTGTTGAGAGGAATAGTGAAGTTGGTGTGTGCATATAGAGTATTTGAGAGAAGCTTTTGAAAAGGAAGTTGCTTCCCTTGCCACTCTGCATCATAGTGGTATCAAAGCTTCAAGGAGTAGATTTGTTTTCATTTTTCAGGTTGTGAAGAGCAAGGAAGAAGTGAAGAGTTTGGTATTCAAAGATTCCTCCAAAGAACAAAGATATGGCTAAAGAGATGAAGGAGATGAAGGACAAACATGCTAGAGAAATCAGAGAGTTGGAGGAAAGAATCATAGCCTTGGAGACAAAAAAAGAAGGGATGTGGAAGAGAGTGAATCAGATGAAGAAGAAGATGATGATTTTGAAGACATGGAAGAAGAACTTGATCTAGAAGACCAAAGGATTGCAAAGTTGGTAAGGGTAGTTAGAGATGACAAGCCTAAGGTAAAAATTGATGTTCCTAAATATGGTGGAAGTTTAAATGATGAAGAACTACTTGAATGGATTGCTGCATTAGATAATCATTTTGAATGTGATGAGGCTCCTGAGGAGCAAAGAGTAAGGATTGCAAAGAAAAAGTTGCAAGGCCATGCTTTGGTATGGTGGGACTACTTTCAATTTGAGAGGAGGAAGCAAGGAAAGTCTAAAATCACCTCATGGGACAAGATGATATCAAAAATCAAAGGTAAATTCTTACCCAAGGATCATTAAGTTCAAATTTTGAAGAAATTGCAAAGCTTAAGACAGAAAGAAATGGATATTAAGTCTTATACTGGGGAGTTTTATAAATTAAGTTTAAGGTCTAGTCATCATGAGAATGAAGATGAAAAAGATGCAAGATATATTGGTGGTTTGAGGTTAAACATACAAGATGAATTGGTTTTGGCTAACCCTAGGAGTGTAGAGGATTGTTATCAAATGGAAATCAGAGTGGAGGAGAAGCTTAAGAGGAGACAAGAGAAATCAGTGAGAGGAAGAGGTGGTCTAGTGCAGGAGCACCTTGACTCTGAAAACAAATTTGTAAAGATTTGAGTTTTCAAAATATGAAGGCATTGTAAAGGCCATTCTAAGTCATTGAAAGGTCTTTAGGAAGTAAATAGAGTCAAAATACAAAAAAATGTCATTTTTGTCCCTAGGTGATAAGGTTTCCAAAATTGTTCATTTGTTGTCAAAATTGTGAAAAGGCAAAAATCAGAAAAAAGAACACAAAAATCAGAATGTGAAGAGACAAAGTGGGAGAGGAAAGATTTTGGTTGATTGGAAACTAAAAAGGCACTTTCATAACTATTGTAAAAGCTATAAAAAGCATGAAAAGGCATGGAAAAAATAGAAGTTGAGTCTTTGTAATCAGATTTTGAAATAAAATCCCCTGTTTCTGAGTTTGCAACACTTTCTCCATGGCTTTTATCTTATATTGGTAATTTAGGAACTTCAAAAGTTTAAATCCTTGTGTGATCTCATTGTAGGTAGAGTTAGTTTCATTCACAAAGAATTTGGAAGGTTAGTTTTGAGAAATAAAAGAAGGAAAAGTAGTTTTTTGTGTCCCGGGCAGTGATCCTCACTCTATGATTTTGAGAGTCTTATAAGGAAAATATTCTCCATCCCACCATTATAGGCTAGTATAATGGTGGGATGGATGGTTTTTTATGTTTATTTAACATGTTTTTGAGTGGAAAGTGTGTCAAAAAGTAATAGGGAAGGCGTGGATATGAAGATAGTTGCTGCTCCAAGAGGAAAATCTGAGTTTTCCATATGAAAGATGGTGCCTACAAGTTGGAACGGTTGGAATAGAATTTTTTTTGATATGGATAAGGGTTATTATGTTTAGGAAGACTTATTTACAGGTGTTTTCAATAGTGGCAGGTGATTTGGAGGTTTGTAGATGATATTTCTTAAAAACCCTCACTTGCTTGTGCTTTAAAAGCCTATAAACAAGGGTTTACTATTTAATTATATTGCTAGGAATTTCTTACCTTGAAGATTGATGATTTGTGAGTTTTTCCACCTGTATAAATACTTTTTATGGTTGGTAAGTGATTTGGAGTTGTTTTAAAGGTGTCTCCTTTGTTAAATTGGCCTATTTGGGGCTCTTTAGTAACAAAGAAGTCATGACAGCAGGCATGTGTTCCAAAACAAGTGTACCTAAAAATGAGATATGTTTTTAATGATCAAAATGGGTACTCAAAAATGTATTTATCCTATAGATATTCATTATGGTTTGCAAGTTACACCCGATTTGGTGTTTTGGCAAATTTTGGCCTTTTGAATGCAAGAAACTGAGATTTTGTGTAGACAGTGATTTGAGTGTTTGGTTTGGGTTTGTAACTATCTAAATGATGATGAAAAATGTGACTCAAGGTCTGGAAGAAGTCCTAAAGAAAATTTTGTCATTTTAATGTCTTGAACAATGTGGAATCATGGTGTTTTGAGTAAGCAAAATGGTGTTTTGACTGCTAAAAGTAAGGAATCTGATAAAATAGCATTTGTGAATATGATCTTGGTATTTTTTCAATTAGAATGATGATGATTATAGTGTCATGGAAGTATGATAATAGGTTTGAAGGGAGAATTGAATGAGTGGTGGTCTTTTTGCCTTGATTGAATCAAGTTAAATGGATGGTAATAGTGAAAGTTGTAGTGATTCAGAATTTCTAATAGTGTTATGATGAATTTGATGAAAGTGTGGATTACTGATTTGAAAAATTGATGATTGGCAGCCTTGTAGTCCAAAGTGAATTTGATGGATTTAGTTGAGTTGATAAGTGAAATTGGTGAAATGAATAGTGAATTTTGAAGAATTTGTCAATTGATCTTCTCCAAGATGAGTTTGGGATAGAAGTTCCTGTGTTTGTGTTGTTTAGCAATTGATATTGCATCAAATTGGTATCAGAGTTGGTTTTGCAATCTGATATTGCATCATGGTCCTAATGCAAGAGGAAGAGGAATGATTTCTACATCAAAGCATCCAAATGAAGATCAAGAAGGAGCAAACAAAGGTAAAGATCACAATGTTGATTCTAGAGGTGGTTTTGGTTTTAGAGGTAGAGGAAGGTATAGTGCTGGTAGAGGTACTAATTATTTTGTAGGAAGGTGCTACACATGTAATGAGTTCGGCCATCCTTCATGGAAATGTCCTAAGAGGGTTGGTAGTTCATCAAGTGGAGACAAGAAGATTGTAGGAGAGCACAATTGGTTCAAGAGGAGGAGTGTGAAAATCATTATTCTGCAAGTAAGAAGGTAGATCCTAAAGTAGGGGAAATGTTGATGGTGAGAAAGACAATCTTGAAAGCAACAAAAGAGGAGTACCTTTGCAAAAAGAAAGGGGTATGTCAGGATCATCATGAAAAAAGCAGACCCTCAAGGTGGCAAAAAATTCAAAAAAATCGAGTTAGGAAACTTGATGTAAAAATTTGAATAAAGTTATCTATATTATTTCAAAATATGTAAGAATAGAATCATAGAAGGTGAATGTAGTTTTCTAAACTACTAGGTTTATTTTATTTTTTAAAATCTATTTGGTGAAAGTTTGAAATTTCAATGCATCAGTACTTAAATTTCAAGGAAAAAATAAGTAGGTGTATGTCTAACCACCCTAGCCATAATAAAATGATAATATTTTTTTATAATATTTTAGATATAAGTAGAGGACTCATGTACAGATGTGATGCATTCTTTTTGTAATTTTTTTCCAATTAAATAATTCATTATGAATTTTTTATTACAACTTTAAAAATATAAAAAAACTTGTATGTCTAACCTTAACTTGAGTGAAAACTTCATGAAATTCAATTTTTATTTTTTAAATCTCATAGTATGTGAATCATAGAATGTGACACATATTTTGGATTCAAAAATGTGATCTGGTTGAAAGCTATAGATGTTTTTCAATCAGCCTATCAATTAGGACTTTAATCATAACTCAAATAGAAAATGAATAACAATTATTTATTAAATTCAAAGTAAAGCATAGTTTATATTGGTGGAAAGCTGAGAATCTCCTTTAAAAACCCTTTTCATTTCATCAATTTTGGGTAAAAAAAAGTCATCGACCACATACCCATCATTACCACTTTTTGTTGTCACCAATCTACACATGCAAGGTCTCTTCAACACTAATTGTAAGTGCAAGGACAAGGTATGTAGAGTGGTCATTGATTCTGGCTCAACTGAAAATATGGTGTCAATGTGAAATGGTAAACAAGTTAGGCTTGAAAATAATTCCTCATGAATGTCCTTATAAAATTTCATGGTTAAATGATGACCAATCTTTATTGGTGAATGAAAAGGTCGTTGTAGACTTTCAAATTGGTGTTTATCATGATAGTGTTGTTTTTTATGTGCTTCCAATGGATTGTTGTCATCTCCTATTAGGAAGACCTTGGCAATATGACAAGAGGGCATTGTATGATGGTAGGGAAAATACCTACACCATAGTCAAAGATGGTTATTATTTTGTTTTAACTCCTCTTGTAGAAGATATCAAAGGTAAAGAATAGGTAATAATGTGTGGTAGGAAGGAACCTATAAATGTAATGAAGGAGATTTTTTTTTTGATGTTGTTACCTATCCTAGGACTAATAATGTAGGGGCAGCAGGTGTGACTATAAAAACAAGGGTGAAAAGTGCTTTGACAAGGAATTTGCATGAAAGTATTGTTGTAGGGACCATTGAATGTCTTGTAGTTAAGAGTAAAGTTAAGAGTAAGGAATAGGTTTCAAATCATCTTAGCATCCGTACAGACTGTACAACAACAAGAAAAGTGAGAAAAAACTAGTAAATTTCTGGAAAATAACATTCTTATTGATAAAAAAATGGGTTACAAATCAACCAAAAACCTCTCCTTCGAGGCATTGAAGGTTATTATACATGTAAATCTCATTACAATGCCTTAGGTACGAGCTGTTCTCATAGATATTTTACAATGTCACTCATGTACATTCGAGATTCTCTTCTAATGTCTACATCATAGGTTCTCATTTAGAGGTTAACTTCAAATGAGTAACTTGAGATTCCCTCGCAAAGATTCACACGTTCTTTTATAATGGCTTCAAATCAGAATTGAGATTTGTCAAGATCATCAAAATAAGGATGTTGCATTTCTTTTTTGGCTGAGATTCTCTTTGATGGCTCAAAAATCAACATTTTCTGCAAGGAGGGACCAATCAATTTTTACTAGTTTAGCTACAAATACGCAAAGGAAAAGAATAAAAAGAAATAGCTCATCCAAAATAGATGGAATTTAAAGATAGGCATGGCAGTCTCTCAACTTAGTCAGTCTTGGTCATACATCTTCACTGGGAGTTCCAAGATACCTATTACACACAACACCTCTCATGAATAGAATTTCTTGAAATTTGAGATGCTCTTATAATGTCTACATCATAGGTGGTCATGATAAGGTTAAATTCAAATGAATAACTTGAAATTGCCTCACCAAGCTTCACACACACTTTTGTAATGGCTTAAAATCATAATTGAGATTTGTCAAGATCATCAAAATAAGGATGTTGCATTGCTTTTCTGCTTGAGATTCTCTTGGATGGCTCATAAATATGCATTTTATGCAAGGGGACACCAATTAATGTTTTCTTGGTTACATATAGATACACAAAGTAAAATAAGATGATAGCATTGGCATCAACCAAACTGACGTGGATACAAGTATAAATTAATAAGAACCATTGTGCATATACTTACAAATTAATCCAATGAACCATTTGGGTCTGCTCTACTCTTTATTGTGTCAAGTATTGCCTCATGGTCAGACTCACAGACCTTCCACAAGGTCTTGTTCAAAGGTCTACCCTTATATTTGGTCAAACGAACATTGGATACCACGACAAGGTTTCAATAATGAATAATCTTACGATGCGTGTCAAATTCCTCAGAGCTTAACCAATGTTTAACACTCTTTATGTGGTACCTTCTCAGCCATGTTCGGTAACAACAAGAAATTTACGAACTGTAGGGTGTCATTTTCTTCATCTATAATTAGGGCTTCCAATTTTTTGCCTCAACCTAGCGACAAAGTAATAGTATGTTCCCTCTTCTTTGTCTTCATCACTTGTTGATAATTGCATAAACATGCCACGCATTTTATAATATTATTGGCATATCTCTTGAAATTAGTTAACATTATGGGCTGAGTACAAGTAAGATAACAATATGAATTTCAAATACTAAGCAGTAGATATATTACCCTAGTGAACTAGATCGATACATGGTCAAAAGTCGGTGATGATTCCATTTGTGTTAGTTCTAATGCCATCAGAGGGTGATATGTGTGAAGTGGGCTAAGATAACTTGTCAACCATTTGTCAACCCACTCCCCTGACTCACAATCATTCCAGGCTTGCATTGTACATGAAGAACAAAAGCATGCCATCTTATGTGTATCGATACTCCATGAACTTGCATTTGAGCTAAGGAAAGAGTGTAGCTCACTCGATCTTGTTAGTGTACACAAATACTCATATGGTGTAATGTTAGTATCATCCATCAATAAAAAAAAATCTGAGGCGAAGGCGGTACCTTCATTACACAGGACCCGTAGAGAGCATTACACCCTTTCGACGATTGATCTTGCATTTGTCAACTATGCACTGTCATTATAATTTAGCTCTTCTTGTGCTAATGCTCTTTTCATGCATGCTCCTACACTGTCATGCTCCTCCTTTCCATGTCTGGCCTCACAAAAGTTCCACATATGTTGAACACGTGTATTGAGATGCATCCTACACAACCAGGTAGAACATCGCGTGTTCTTGAACTTATGTTGCATAGTTGACTGACCATATTATATGTCGACCATATGATATGCCCATCTGAGCCAAATCATTGTAGAACATTTGGAAGCAACCTTGCACAAACTCTAGAGAATGTGTGTGATCATCACTAATATAAAGTGATACTCCCTCAATACCTTCCTTTGGTCCTCTATACTATCAGCTGCATGAATGAATGATATGTGCACAAATATCAAAACTTGTGTGGAGTTGTATCACGTGGTGCACCTCCCACTTGTGTGGCCCGTGGTTGTAGGGTGTAGTTCTTTGCAAAGTCAACCAGCGATACTATCGCGCCAAGTGGAAAGGTGTCCTTGCATAGCTTGAATTGTGTGTCCAACCATCGGGCTCTATGGGTATGCCTTGCATACTCATACACTAGATTCTCACAAAACATGGACATAAAATGATACACTAGAATCTTCTCAACAACCAAATCACACCTTTTTGCTTGAGACCCATCTTTTGTAGCGTATGCCATTATTTTATACTTCCTGAAATCTACTAGTGTATGCCCCACCTCATCTTTTCTTTCCATATGTTGACATACTCACATTTGTTGCAAGCCACCATAATGCTCGTATGAACCATCTAAGCATGTTGTACTATAGAATATTTGGCCATCCTCTATTTGACATAGAATTTTTGATAAGAACTCTCTTGAAGAGTTTGGTGGGGCATGTATGCCACAATCTTGAAAAACATCATTGGTATGCAAATCTAAACATATAGAATGATAAACATCATAATGGTTAGAGAATTCAATATGTAATCTACAACAAGTAGTGCATGTGTGACTTATCTTGACATAAAAGGGTTTAAGCATTTCAAAATATCTTTGAGAAATTTGAATTTGAGGATAATCCTCTTGAAATTTATGGAAAAATTGGGTTTGAGTCATATCCAAAAATGCTTTGAATGTGACTCCACCGGTTTAGACTCGCGATTCTCCTTCTTATGACATCCCACTGATTCGGAGATGACCTTGTATTATTCTTCCAATAATCTTTAATTAGTGTTCTCAATGCTTCAACAACTTTTTTTTATCTTTGTGTGGAAGTCTCCCCGAGAATTCCCATAATTTATTTGAATTGGTGCTCTCAATTCTTTGCTGCCTTTGACCGGCTTTTGATAAAAAAATCTACTAATTCCCCATTTGTTCCGCAGCTACGTTTAATGGAGATCTCTTTGTTTGATAACACCAGGTCGATGTAATGACCGTCGGGTGACATTACTATCCTTTGGCCGTGAGGTCTTACCCACATTGTCATAAGCATCCATTAAGATTCTTCCGGCAGTGTTTTCACTTGGTACATTGATGTTCTCAACCCAAGAGTCTTCATGATGTTTCTGTACTTTAAACCCAGCATCATTTGAACAAATAGTTGACATCTTGCAATCTCATTTAGCCTTTCAAAGAACATTTGCCCAATCTTATCAGCATATCTTCTACAAGTGCGTTCTAGAATCTTACTTTCCATGTGCTGCAAAATATCCTCATCAATATTAATCAAAACTTTGGCTTTCTACGCAAAATTCTAGGTGATGTTCTCTTAGGTACATACATCTCAACATTAGCAATTTCATCAATATTTAATTGAGGTGGGCTAGATTGTGTACCTTCGATTGAGGGTGGAATAGAATACATACCTTGAGGTTCACGTGGAGATGATGGCATACCTTGTTTGTCAAATCTGAGTGATGATGTAATCTCAACTTCAAATGTGGTGGATGGTGTCCAACCATACTCACTTGTTGTACATGGTGTCCCTACATATTCACTTGTGCTTAATGGTGCCCCTTCATATTCACTTGCAGTA
The DNA here is from genome assembly GCA_007258455.2 of Sequoia sempervirens. Taxonomy (NCBI): domain Eukaryota; kingdom Viridiplantae; phylum Streptophyta; class Pinopsida; order Cupressales; family Cupressaceae; genus Sequoia; species Sequoia sempervirens. Next base: position 145,033,699 of record VDFB02105785.1, read on the forward strand.
GAGGGTGTGTCTCCAACTATGGTATTTTCATCTATCCTAGCATGACTCTTTTGCATTCGTGCCCTTTGTGTTGCCAATTTCTTTTCTCTTTTTGATGGTTGAGGTTCCTCTAGAACAGGATTGTTTTCATCAATCGTTCCCAATTTCTTGTTTTTACGATATCCCCTCATTCATTTTTTCTCTTTATCTCTGAAGGCTTGGAGTTGATCATCTGTTAATTTTTTCCATTTAACAGTTCATTTCTTCGGCATGATGAATAATTTTACCTGTGCAAAAAGTGCTAAGTTGTCAAATTAACTAATTGAGTTTCTGAGTTGGGCAACGTAATTTTATGTTAGATTGAGCATGAGTAGGGTATTTTAGGCTTGTTTCAATAGTTTTCAAGTTTTGGAGTGTTTGGCAATTGCTACTTTCAATAAAACATAGGGTTTCTAGTGCAGGAGCACCAACACCATATTTTCAAAACTTGAATCATTGAATGTTGATCATTTGATAATTTTATCAATAGGTGTGTCATAGGTAGTTTGAAGTCACTATTTTCATTGAATAAGGTTTAGAAACACCATTTTGAGTGTATTTAGGGATTTGGAGGTCAATGGAGTCCAAAATGTAAAAGTTGCTCAATGAGATCGGTCATGTGATGAGTTTATAAATTTAGTTGTTTGATGTTCTTCAGGTCAAATAAGGTCTTTGGAGACCATATTTCATGTATTTAGATGTCTTAGGATTGATTTTTCAAAAGTTGCACATGATATTGGAAAAATTGCAAAATTGCAACAAAAGTTGTGAAGAGCAAAATTATGAAAATACAGGAATTTGAAGGGTCCGAATTTGAATAGATATTTATGCCCACTAGGAAGGAAAAAATATCATTGTAAAAGATTGTTAAATACCTCCAAAGGCTCATTGGAAATAGAATGAATATTGATCGGTGAATCATTTTGAAGAATTCAACATTCCATTCTTTTATTTCATTGTTTTCTATATTTTTCCCATGTTAACAAAATTTCATCACAGTTGTACGGACCCGCACATTTATTAAAGGATCTAACATTCTTTATTTCATGTAGTGTTTTAGAGTAGCTCTTATTTGCATCAATTTTGTGGGAGAAATCTTGATTTTTTTGGGACTGCCTACTAAAGTCAGAAATACCCCTGTTTTGTGAGCAATATGGATTTTTTGGTCATCCCACCTACTGTGTAAACTTGTGCTTCAGTGGGATGACATGTATAAATGTATATTGGATGTTTAATAAAGTTAAAAGGAACTGGGAGTCCACAAGGTCAAGTTATAGTGATGCCCTAGGCTGGGTATATAGGTTTTGCTAAGTGAAAATGAAGGCTAAAGGTTGTGTATTGGTGAATTTGTGAAGGGACTAAGTGTAGAAAGGTTTGGAGGGTCTGTGCAGACCTAGGAAAAGGTGTTTTGAACTTTGGTTTGAGGTTTTGTGACTGTTAAAGTGTAAATACAGAGAAACCCTAGGTTTTAGGGTGAAATTGGAGGGTTTGTTGGAACAACACCCTAGAAGACCTGTACGGAAGAAATGACCTAAAAATTTGTGGTTTTGTATCACAATTTGAGACTTTCCAAGAGATTTTAAGGTGGAAAGAAGTCTAAAGGGTACTTTTTTTGTAAAATGGGGCTAATTCTAGTAGCCTATTGAGCAGGGTGACTTGAAGTTTCTCTATGTTGTTGCATGAGAATCTCATATGTAAGCTTGGAACTCTATTTTTTATGTTGTGTAGATGCTATTTGGATGTTGGGATGGTTCTCTTATAGTCTTCTCTAAAAGATAGGTCTTTTTGTTGATTTGGTGAGTTGGGAAGCCATGGTGTTGATTTGATGAAAGTAGTTTTGGAAACTTGAATATGAGTTGGAACTTGATTCCTTGAGTCTATTTGTGTGTTGCAGGCCTTCCCCTACTACATTAGGATTATATTCCAATTTTTTAGAGACATGTATGGAAAATTTGGTAGCATAGACAAGGCAATCAACTGGTTTGTATAACTGTTTGACAAAATAACTCAATGAAAGCTTTGGAATCACACACAAAGAAAGTCAATTGTTAAATTTAACAAAATGCCTCAAAGAGATGTGGTTTAAAAATGTAATAGGAAAGTGTATTGAATTATGTTATTTAAAATTTCCATTGACAACGTAAGGTTGTAACATGACAAACAAACAATTTGATCAATATGGAATAAGAAAAACAACAAAAATGAAAGCAAGCCATAATAGAATGAAAGAAAATGTACAAAGATTTCACATACCTAAAAAAGAAAAGTTTCAAATGGAGGATTTCTACCCAATTATGCAGCCTTTGCTTCTTCCTTCCTCAAACTCCTCAAAAATTTGACTTCTTCACAAGCTTGTTCCCCTCTAGATTTAAATTGTATATCAATTATCACTATAATTCAAACTTGAATTGATATTATTGTTGTCAATCAAATTACACCCGAATGCTCGATTATTTAAATCTAGCAATCTGTTGAAACATGGAATGATTCTCAGGCCTGTGGGTTGCCTAATTTCGAGAATCAATCTCCAGAGAGGGATAGTTCCCTAGTGAAAACCTCCTAAAACTAATTGATTTGGCTGGGAAAGAGTTAGAAAGCTTGCTTGAACTGAAAACCTAAATCTAAGGAGGTGATTGCACCAAATTTTTGTGATTTTAAAGTTCTAAATTAATCTCACAACTCAACTAAAATCATGAAATTCACCAATATTCCACATGAAGGTTTGAAAATCCAATGTTTGTAAAAGGAAAACCAGATTTTCACAGATACAAATGTTTGAATTTTTTGTTAAACACAGCATGCAGCTTGAATTATAGCATGAAAATCTTTCTTGTTTTTTAAAGCATTAATGAAATAAAACAAAGTATTTGAGATAAATCACAGTGTTTAAATCAAAACATTTTTGTGACAATAAAACTCAAGAAGTATGAGAAGGAAAAATGATGCTGAAAGCTCTATTACAATTCTTGAACGAAAAAAGTGTTGAGTTACAATGCCTCACTGCTATATGTGTAAGCAGGAAAAAGGAACTAGACTTGAAAAAGATAAACTTTTTCAATATATACAAAATGAAGGCACTCCAAAGTGCATGAATAAGCAACTGAAAGTGATATGAAAGTGCAAGGATGACAATTCCAATGCGAAATCCGAGCACAAATGAAAAATCCCTAAAAAAGTGGCTCAAACTCATGCAAAAATGAGTGAACACAAACTCGAACTGGCAGTCATAAAGCATGAAATCGATCTGCAACTCAAAATGGACTAAAATCCCTAAAAAAGTGGCCTAAAGCATGCAAAAACCACCTCGTTTATATCAATCTACCCATGCACATTGGAACTCCACCTTCACATTTAAGTCATTAGTCAAAACTGATGTGGAACTGAAGTAAACTATGATTTAGCTTTACATAACATCTTTATTAGCATTTAAAGATGATGAATTAATTAAATGATGTATAATGCATCACTTAATTAATTCATTTACATTATTTAATGCGAACAAATATGAGGAATAAAACTAAACTTGAAAGCACCTACAGTTTCACATAATGCTTATTTATTTGCATTTTAAAATGCTAAATTAACTAAATGATTTATAACATATCATTTAATTAATTTAGCTTACATAATACAAAGCAAATAAATAAATAAGAATAATTCACTTGCAACATTTAAAAATATTATTCTCCCCTCATAGCTTTATACGCCATCCTTAGCATATATTTTTGGAAATGATTTAAATACTCTCCCATAATATTTTAGCACAAAACTCCATCATTGATAAAGCCGACCATTTCTTGACTTATTGACTTCAAAACGTGACTATGGGGAGAATAAAACACAATGATTATTGAGAATTATTCGAAAGAAAAAAAACAAAGAGGAATTAGGATGAATGAACAAAACACCATCGAACCCTAAAAATCATTATCTTTCTTTTGCATTTGACCAAGACAAACTTCTGGAGGAAGTCGGCCGCCGCCATGGAGGGTCTGAACCCGAGAATGGATGAATCCGCACTTTTTTGAACACTTTCTGAGTTGAAAACTTATGATTTCATAAGGTAAATTAGTTTTTATCAGTTGGAACTCCATTATGTAACATTTATGAGGTTTTAAAGTCGTGGCTGTGCACAATGTTGAACAAACTTTCTGATATTATCATTCTTTATTATACTCTGTTGTTTTCCTCTTTGAATAAACTCGTTTTCTTGTGTATGTTGTGGCTACATCAATGTGACACCCTATACTGTTGTATTCAGCAAGGAAGAAGCTTTCCTAGGGTTTCTCCTTAGTAAAATGCCCTTTATTAATAATATGTGACTGATTTCAAAGTCATTCTTGCTAAACTATCACGTTTTTTCCACTAATTCGCCCAGATTTCTTTCAAACACGAATTTGCAGGAGTCTCTTGCTTAGAAATAGTGTGCCTAAGGTTTGTATATTGAGAGAGGCCTTCACTTGCATAATATTCTCTCCAAATTTGCCTAAATGAAGCACTAAAAACCCCAGTAAACTGAAATCACAAAAATTTGATCCTTGTCTTGCTTTACTTGCTCAAGCTCGATGGTTAACTTTATTGTATTCTTGCACAATTATATGTCAGTCATAACAACCTCCAATGCTCCTGTATATACTTATGATTTCAAAGTGAAGGAATTAAATGAATATCTCTAAACTTTGAAAATAGAAAGCTCCGGGCTGCAGCCATGACTGGGAACTAAACATCTCTTGTTGTATACCACGAAAATTTGTCATTGATTTTATTCCACAAGTGTAAATGTAGCAACTTTATATTTCCGTATATATGAGGAAAACTCCACATGGGTATTTAAACTTTATTGCTTTCATTCAATCAATATATGAAGTATTTGTTTATGTTAATGCAAGCCTTTTAAATATGTGATATTCTCTCACTTTTGAAAGCACTTGTCATTTAATTCATAAGCTATTTCCTCCCTTAGTATTTATGACAGTAGAGTGTATTGTTCTCACAACTGTGATTGTCACTTGATAAAATATAAAAATTGAAAGCTGGCTACAACTTTTGTGATCCACTTTATAGTGAACTCCCACCATTCTTGTATGATATATCTCCCTCATTATATTAACAATGATTATTTAATCATTCTGCTGTCTTGAAACCTCTTTAAGATCAATGAGGAAGAGGAAATTACTTATATTTCCCTACTGTTCTTATTAAGAATGAAAGCTTATAACTGTTCTTAACCAGAAATTTGCAGTGAATCAGTCGGTTGAACTTTCATACATAACCTTTGAACATTTTATATGCACTTGCATATCTGCTTCTCATAGTATTGACGTTATATGTTGCTACTTCTCAAAAAGCTACATTTAAACTCATGATTACAGCTACACAGTAGTATATCATTCCATTTCATTGTATCCACAATAAGTGACTGTAACTTTTGTAATCTATTTTACTAGCATGTCAATGACTGGTAACAGCTAGAACTCTCATTTGTTTTTTTTTTTTAAACAGCTTTGAATATCACTAAATCTGAATTTATCTCAACTCTGTTAGCATCAGTTGGGCTTATCTTTAAGATTCATGACTTAATAAACTGCACACAGTCGAAGTGATGAAGACATTCCCCTGTGGCATGATCTCATTTAGCACTGAAACAAACATATCATCGATGAATCTGTATCCTCCATACCTTTTAAATGCTGACTAAGGAACAATTTCTACTTTCATTGATATTTTGATGCCTCCTTGCATTCTTTTAACTTATAAGTTGAACTCATAAGTTGCCATTATATTATTCTTCCAAACACTAAGATTACTTTCAGCTTAAAATGGAGATGAAAAATGACTCTGACATTGATGGTCCATACCTTGCAAAGGCTATCTACTTCAAGAGTAGATTACTACATTTTGAAATTAATGTTGCCAAATATTTTTAAATCTCTTTGAAATAAGGCTGCTTGCATGATTATATCATTTAGTTTCAGCAGCATTAATGCTTTTAATGATTGTTATCAACTTTCATGAACTTGCGTTTAGAAGTTGAGAATATATCCTCCTTGATATGCCGAGCTCAACCCTTGTGGGAGCCCATTTTACTCCACATATCTGATGAAATGATCTCAAACATGATGAACCTGTTCCTGCACACTGAAACAAACATGTTAGCAAAAATAAAAGAAGCTGAAAGCTTCCATTGAATTACATTTTTCCTCTTGATTTTTTTGCAATTATCTGATGGATGCTTGACCGACTATATCTTATATTCTTGTTAGTAGCATAGGCATACGATAGGATTTGATTCACATTGCTCTAACAAAATTTCCCTCAACTTGCAGGTACGCAGAGTTGGAGCTAAAACTGGAAACAAAGGTTCTATATGGCGTCACAACTGAAAACCTCAACTGTCAACGATTCGTCATTCCAGGCAATGACGAATCACCTTCTACCCTATGCTTTCGTTATTTTTAGTTGTATAGCATACCATTGCTTATGCACCCTTTATTTGATTGTAAAAATCAAAATGAGTTACTCCCACGGCTTGTGTGGGATTCAACATTTTTGCAAAATGAATAAAAGCATTACTATGCAAATTTTCTCAATTTTCTGTTTTAAATGTTT
>VDFB02105785.1:145040425-145178738 GCA_007258455.2 Sequoia sempervirens
AGAAAAGGATAACTATGATCTTAGTGAAGTAACATCCTTAAACATCTCAGGCAGCTTGATTTTTTTCCTTATTTATATGGAATCATATGTACTCCAGAAACCCCAAGGATTTATTCAACATGGGGCATTATTAGTGATCATGTTATAGGAGTGATTTATTCTAGTGTTGATCTTGACACTATGTGTGTTATATGTGTGTTATGTCAAACACTGATTGTTCCCACACACTTTGGAATCGACTTCGGAGATCCATGTAGACCCTCATATCTCTCCATTCCTAGACGATATTGCTACATATTGTCTCATTCCTCTTGAAAATATAGATTCCATACTTTTTGATGATGATTCTTTAGAGGAGCTTGAGTATATCATAGGTCTTGTATGTTTTGATGGTTCAAACACTTGTCATTAAATGTTCCCACTCTTTAGATCAAAAAGTCATCATCATATTATATTATCCTAATTAACTTAGCATCGCCACATCCTTGTCCCCTATTGGTTAAGTGCAATATGACATCCATCTTCTTTCAAACTCCACTATTTGGAATTTGTATCTTGTAAGCATACCATCCTTGTTTGTAAAGTCCTATATTTTAGATTTAGAGGATTACTTTAAGGACATTCATATCCTCTTTTTTGATAGCCACATCATCACCATTGACCCATAATCTTCATCATCTCTAGATTTTTTCTACATCATTCTTCATGGGTTTTTGGATTTACATCATCTCTTTCCTACATGTGGACACTTGAGCACTTTTTAGAGGCACACATCATTTGGATTTAGATTCCTAATTCTTCCATGTTTTAGATTGTATTCTCTAATCATTAATTGATCTATTTCTTCCTAAGAAGAGAAATGTTGTTTGCAGATAGTGGATAATGTTATGTATTCTAGTGTTCATCATTGACACAAGAGATTGTTCTTTATGGGGGGATTCATATCCTCATTTTTTTTATCTCCTACTAGGTTGAAATCTATTGTACCTATGTGATAGAAGTAGTCATGAGGGGCTCACATTGATTCCTTCTATCCTTCTTTTGCTATTGCAATAATTTCATTTTCTCTCATTTGGAGAGGATTTTCTCCCACTTGGTTTTCTCACTTTCTCTAGTTATGACGGATACTTTTATTTGTACATGGGTACCTCATCATGCCTTGTTGATACCCATCCATGCATCCATCATTGCTTTCTTTTATCATGTCATTTAGCTTCTTATTATGTTGGTCTTAAGGGGTGTGCTGGATTAATTAGAACACCACTTGATAAATAACTAGTCATTAGGGTATGTGTAGGATCATCATGGATAAAATAGGCCCTTAAGTGGCAAAAAATTCAGTAAAATTAGAGTTAGTAAACTTGACGTAAAAATTTGAATAAGTTATCTATATTATTTCAAAAATATGTAAGAATATAATTTGTAGCAAATTGAATGTAGTTTCTAAACTACTTAGTTTTTAAAAAAAAATTAAAAATCTATTTGGTGAAAATTTGAAATTTCAATGAAGTGGTACTTAAATTTTAGGGAAAAAATAAGAAGTAGGTGTCTGCCTGACCACCCTAACTAGAATAAAATGATAATTATTTTTTATGAGATTTTAGATATAAGTAGAGGACTCATGCCCTGAGGTGATGCATATTTTTTTGTAATTTTTTTCCAAGTAAATAATTAATTATGAATTTTTTATTACAACTTTTAAAAAAATATAAAAACTTGTATGTCTAACCACCTTAAATTGATCAAAACTTCATGAAATTCATTTTTTATTTGTTTTAATCCTATAGTATGCAAATCATTGAATGTGATGCATGTTTTGGATTCAAAAAATGTGATACCGTTTGAAAGCTATAGATGTTTTTCAATCAGCCTATCAATCAGGGCTTCAGTCATAATTTGAATAGAAAATGAATAATAATTACTTATTAAATTCAAAGTAAATCATAATTTATATGGTGGAAAGCTAAGAATCTCCTTTAAAAACCCTTTTCGTTTCATCAATTTTGGGTAAAAAGATAGTCATCAGCCACATACCCATTATATTGCCACTTTTTGGCCCATCATGATCCTGCACATACCCATTAATTAATTATTAGGTCCTTTATTACATGAATTACTTAATCTAAACCTAGGAGTTATTTTTTATTATTAGATTGAGCTATTTATAATCTAAGCTATCCCATGACATGAGATGATGACACATGTCTCAATCTAATCAAATCCTCATCTAGGGTTTGATTTTTCCTTATATAAGGATTCCTATTCATTATAATCACTTATTCAAATTAATTTATTACACAATTAGTTTTTTTATAGATCATCTCTTCTCAAGGTTTCATGAGCATATCAATGGATTTTTCTCTTCAAATTTGATAGGAGTTTTGGTTGTGGATTATTTTTGGGAGCTATGGGATTCACTATCAACATCAACACCCCTGAGGATTACTAGAATTGTCATTTCACTATAATTCAATTTTAAATCAGTGCAATTGATGGAGTCAAACTTACCATTAGTCCTTTCCAATAGTATCTTTGTGATCTACTAAAATTTGGGATAACAATTGTTTGCATTAATTGAAAAATCAAAAGACTACCTTTGCTACCACTATAATTACCAACCTAATAGCAATGCTTCAATGCTTGCAAGTTGAAAAAAGAGATATTATTGCAATATCAAAAGTGAAAAATGAGCTATCATTTCTATATCTTAAAAAAAAAAAAGTGATATCAACTCTTTAGGCTATCCAAATAACTCTACCAGGGCTATGAACACTTGACCAAAAGTAGAGCTATGTTTGGGGGAATTACAAAGATAACCTTGTTGGGGCTATGGACGCTTGACTAGCAACAAGACTCTATCCTTGGTTGGCTTAAAAGGAATTGTCATATTATGTAGATTAATGCAAACAGTTGTTATTTCTAAGTTTATTGTAGCGGAAATAATCAATTGCACACATGTGAGCTCAGTAATACTTAATTTTGCATGCTAACCAAAGTAAAATTTGAAAATGGAATAAGGATCCCATGATTTATAAATAGAATATATATATATATAGATATATATATATATATATATATATATATATATATATATATATATATATATATATATATATATATATATATATATATATATATATATATATATATATATATATATATATTGAAGCAAATAAAGGTGAATTTTTATTAGAAACTAGGAGGATCTAGGAGATGAAATGAAAATCACAATGAACAATATACAATATTGTATTTAGCTGACCCAAATGATAATGAATACAAATCCTTGCCTATATAGGCAAGGACGAGGAAATGAACCTTTGAGGTGGATTGATAAGTGGCCAATGAAGTGGCACAAATGATTAGATAAGTGTCCTATAGGTCTCACCTTAGGATCATTTGGAGTGTGCAAACCGACAACCTTTATGACCAAGTCATCAAGCTTGTGTGCCAAGTTTTGAGTTTTATTTGACGTGAGATGGAAAGTCTTCCCACCTTAAAAGGTGTTTGCATGATGTTTAAAAAATAATTTGGTAACCTATAGAGGTCTAAAAGGTTTCACATTTACTTAGACAAGATGTTGTCTAACCTAATCAACCTAAGTATACTTAAGTATAGTGAATAGATTAATTATTCACACTAACAATTTTGAAGGCTCGCGACTCTCTTGAAATTTTTTCCCATATTATCTATTTTTTATAATATAATAGGTTCTCACACACAAGGTTCTTTTATTGAAATTTTTAATCAAATTCAAATAAATATAGTTGAACCATATATTTTTGGCACCAATGTGCTTCTCTAGCTCTTCTAGGGTTTTTCACCTAAAAGGAGAGAGGTAGGGCCAAAAATGCTAAGAGGTTCATTCAAATTATGTTATGTATGATGTTATTATGCCCAAATGAAATAGCATAAGTGCAATTAAGTGATATAAATGATAGATTATAGATGCAAAATCTAGGAAATGTGACTTTTTTGAAAACACATTATGTAATGCAACAATGAACAAGAAATGAATGCAAAGCTAAACATAAATGAATGAAACTTGAAGTGTGCACCTAAAAGCTTGAAAGAGACTAAAAAATTATTCTGAAATACTACTGATGCTGATTTTCAAGCTTGGAGGGACTCATTTTCTATTCTAGGTTAATCAATCCCAGTTCTGGTAAATTGAGTTGTAGTTTGTTTCTATCAAAAGGGTACTAAAAAATGTAGAAAACTCAAAATTGACCCTAGAGTGGGACTCATTTTCCACCCATGGAGAATGATTTCACTATTGAATTTCTAGATTTTAAAAGGTGGATTCTAAAGCTTTTGATATGCACTTTGACCTCCTTCAGGTTTCTACTTCTGAAACTTTGATTTACGCATCTAAAAATGAGTTTTTGTTGATACTTTGACTTGTTGAATGAAGAGAAGACTTGATCAACCTTGCAAATTGATCTTCAATGATTTTGAAGCTTCGAAGGGACCTAAATCTGTGAATACACAAGAAGAGAAGAAGAAATTGTGAATGTTAGAGCATGGGGGTTTGCCTTGGTCAAACCCCTTTTAGCTAATTAAACCAAAATGATGAAAGAATAGAATGAAACATGCAATAATGGAATATATTACCTTGCCATGATGTTGATCTTGGATTTTTGTAGCAATGGATGAAGATTCAACCCTTGAATGTCTTTACGAGATTTCTAGATGTCTTGCAATGATAAAACCCTAAGTTGTTTGACTTGAGATGAAATATTGGTGGATGAATAATGAAGAATGGATGTGAATTGAGTTAATGGATGTAAATACCTCACCTATTTTATGTGTTAATACCTCATCACAGGCCGACATGAAGCAATATTAAACTCAAATCTCACTTTTATCCTGCTCAAAGGTCAAAATTGAATCAAATGGGACTCGTTCACCACACATGGCAAATGGGTCCCACAATGGCCAATTTGACCGTTCAGATGCCAAGAGATAAGCAAATAAGATAAAAAAATGCAACCTTGTTAGGTATTTTATCATTTTAAGCCTCAAGATGCACAATATGGGATAATAGGGTCCTATTAATAATGATGTAAATGAAAAATACATATTGGTACATAGAATTCAATGTGAAAGTGTGATTAAATACACTTTACAACACTAAAATGAGGTCCAAATAGCCTAAGAAGCCACAAGAACCAATGTGAATATGTAATACACATTAAAAAACTAGTTTTACATTAGGTTTATTTCACAAGACTTCTAAATTAATCTAATAATGTTATTAAGTACATTTTATAATGTTGAATTCAGAAGAAATGGGTTTTTTATGTCTAGAAAAATGTGAAAGCATCTTACAACACCTTTGCATGACATCATTAAAAGTATTTTATTTGATTTGAAAGGGTCCAAGACCTAGTGTGGATGCATACAATTCCTCACAACATCTAAATCAAGGTCTCATTAAGTCCAATTTATCATGAATTATTTCCATGTCAAGCAAAGGGTACTTTTATCTACGGTGCAATAGCTATCAATAAAGCTAAAAGAAGAAAAACCCAAGGGGGTCCTTTTAAATACCACCAATCCCATAAAACATAATGATCTATAGACCAAAAAAGACTCACAATACCTAAGGGATGTAGATAAAATAAATTAATCTAAATCATTATTAATAAATAGTTGAAGTTTCCTAGTTCTATCCAAAGGGAAATTCCTATGATCAATGAAATTATAGCTATGGTAATCATTAAAATCCAATTTAGCTGAACAATTAGCCACCATATTCCATTCCCTAGTAATATGGGAAAAAGAAACATAACTAATATTTGGAGCATGATATATAATTTTCTCAATGAAAGAATCTAACTTCCAAGAAGAATATTTAAACTTCCCTTTATTAAAAAAGAAACCAAGATCATGGAACCTATTCCATAAATAACTTTATTGCACCCCAATTCATAGGGTTTTTTCAATTTCATGAGAACCATATAGACCTATATTTCGTTATTAATGCAACATCGCATAAAAGTAGTGAAGAAGAATTGATTCAAACTATTACTATTACGGCCCATTCCATTGATCTTTGCAACACCCTAGTGACCTCTTGAGAATCCATCAATAGCCACTTTGAAGAAACAAAGAATGACACAATTCTATTGAACAATAATGCTCAAACTAAATTAGTTATCCTCAACTTAGAGCCATATTGAATTTGAGAAGAAATATTGGGGGAAAAATCTAAAATACATAAAATATCATAATCAAATGGGAAAGAGATTCTTTAAGGGGGAACTTAACTCAAATAATGCCATTAATTGAATTCCTTATCATCTAGCATACACAAATGATAAGTGTTATGATCTTAGAAAATATGATGATTCATCTCTGACCATATGTGCTAAAGAATAAAAATAAGGCCAAGATCCTAGTCAACAACCTAAAAAGAAGTTACCATAGGAAGACAACCGATCCTTTCCCAAAACTTAGATAACTAAATAGCCTGAATGATATGTTGATTCCACATCTTCCACCACTAACTCCAAATATTTAAGGAGAAGGTAAAAAATGAAATAAAATATATGCAATAGTTTCATCACTATTGTCACAACACACAATTAGAAGGACCAATAAATCACCTCTTTTTGATATTATCCAAAGTGAGGCACTTATTATGACTTAGTAACCAAATAAAAATATTGCACTTGGTCCAAGTAAATTTATTCAAAAAAAATTCAACTAGGGAAATTATGATTGGTACCTTTCTTTTGTTTTAGAAAATGATAATAAAGAGAAACCAAATAAGTTCTATAATATTCATGGATCCATGAAATTACATACATTCACTAAATATACCAATAAGGTTAATAAAAATATTGAAGCAAGAGTGGCACAAGACTTAGATGATCCAATTTTAGGCTAATTATTGGGGTCCTTCTAATGGTATATATAGGATTTTCCTAGGTGAATAAAGTTCTTAAAATTAGTAACTTTTGATGACTCTTTAGCCTAAAAAATATCACTAAAGGGTTGGAGATAAGGGAAAGATAAAATAATCATGGTGGAGATCCCAAGAGTCCTTCTAGAAAAAAAATATCTATCACTTTTATTTATTACCTATTATAAATGTTCCATAACAATGAAATATCCATTCTTAGTAGTGTTCTAAACCATAGAAAGTTTCCCATCCAAATATATTTTTGGATTATCCTCATCAACAACTCTCACTAAGTACTTGAAATTTAGTATTATCAATTATAGCTTCTCCATGTGCTTACACTAGATCTGGTATAATTTGGCTACTAGAGCATATTAATTTAACTTTGGTTGTCTTAGACCCATTAATTTTAGGACTGCAAATTTCATTCCAATTGACTAAAATCTATTTTTGGGACTCTAAATTCATTTCCCATATAAATTTTTGGTAACAGATTATTTGATTTTTTTGGCATCTTTTTCATTTATCTTCTTGTTATATTTTTCACAAATATTAATGCATTATTTATTTTTTCCTAATACTTTAATCCATCTCATTCTTTGTAAAAATATATCACAATAGTTTTCTACTTCAATAAAATTAAATAAAAACACATCTCCTTTGACAAATGACTAAAAAATATTCTCCTTTGAAAACATACAATTAAAAGGAAAATATTTTTCTAAGCATGACCAAATAATTACATCTAGATCTTAGAAACCCTTACATGAACTATCAACGAGTTTGATGAAATGACCCATCTTAATCTATCTATATTATTGTAGAGTTTTAGATTTATTTTTAATCTAAAGAGATATAACATGGGCTATAATTTTCAAGATGATGGAAGTGACCTGCTCAAGAATGGATATGAAAATTAATGATATCAAATCTTACTTAAAAATCTTGCTGGAGAACTAAAGTGTGCTCCAAGGTGAAGTTTTTTCTATGGTTCACCTACCACCGCAATATTTTAGCTTGAAATAAACTTAAAACAATGTTTTATTGGCATAAAGATATATCCTCTTTCTTTGACTAATAAAGAGAATAGTAATCTATCTCCTCTTTTTATATGAAAATACTATAAAAAGTTTAAAATCTGCTAAAAGATTAATTGAGAAAAATAATTTTTGGAAGATTTGGGACAAACCAACTTTACCATTATTATTTTAAACAGCTTGAATTACTTTTTAATTTTTAGTCTCCCCCTCCTCTATAATATAATAATGGCCTCTTAACTTTGATTTGATTAAAATAGTTTTAATTTTATATAAGAAAAAACAATACAAAACGATCTATGATGCCTATTCTTCCTTTAAGAGTTAATATTAGCTTTCTATTCCTATCATATGCTTACAGATTCATATAGCTAGATGACTCGCATTTTAAGCGAATATTACCTCGATAAATCTGATTGTTATGACGAACATGCATGGCCAATACGTACTAATTTTCGTGGTAGTCTGCATCACGTTTCTCAAAACTCCCGAAACGTAAATTGAAAACAAAGTTCTTTTGGAATGGACATATATTATGCTTTGACAAACTTGGGGAAGAAAGATTGACGTAAGAGAAGCACACACGTTACAATCATCCTCGTGGACTATCATGCAACCTTGAAAACTGAGTAAAAATATATATTTGACACGCGTTGATAAATCGTTTTGTGCGGCGCCGTTGTATGTGGAAAGCAACGCTTTGTGTTCCCATCGCCAAACGTTGGCGTCCTCCGATGATTTTGCTATTTGTTGTTACATCTTTTATAAAAGCTTTGGTTCAATGATAAAATCATATTCCTCCACTTTGTCCTAAAAACATGTTATCCTCGGCCAAAGGTCTTAGATTCCTAACTTTTACTGTTTTACCAGTACAAGAGGAAAAAAGGTCAAGCTTGAGGACGCAAAACTTGACCTTTAAGTCACTCACGACGCGCAAAGATGTCCTCTTACTGTGGCAGAACATTTTACAATGCGCATGTTAACATCATTATCTGGTACCATTGTATCGGGACTTTATATAGCACTTTGTTGTACATAGATAGTCTTCTCTTCACCAAATTATCTCCCCATCTATTTCTAAAAGATAACAATGGCGGTCGCTCTTCATAATTCCTTTACCTATAATCTTGTTGGCATTTGTCTCAATATGTTCATATGGTGTCTCAATCTAGTTTTTAATATTAAGATTACAAACAATCTAATTTTTAGGTTATGAAATAAAAATATATGTTCTCGGTTACAGAGTTCATTTTTTTATCAAAATAAATATCTTGTATGGGCAACATCATTTTTATTGGTTTTTTATGTGTAGATCATTTTAAATATTACAATTTAAAGAAAAAGATCACAATGTTTCGTGAATCAATTGTAATGGCCTTGCATATTACAAATATAAAAATATGTGATACATATATGAATTGTAAAAGGGAGTTGGACATGTTGATCAACTTATGATGCATGTTATAATGTGTCATGAGTCATCTTTGAATGGAAACAATGGAGCCAAAATAAAATGCCCAAATTTATGAGTGGGTTATAATGAGTTTATGGTACATGGAATAAATATATTATTTTCAGCTTGTGGATTCATCTTGAGATTTGGGTACTACCTTTCAAGTGGCTTTAACACATGGTTTTGAAATTATCATTTAATGATTTTGTGTATTATTTCTCCTATTTATTATCCACTTAAGATATAATATTAGTTGTATGTTTTGAAGGTTTAGATATACCACTAGAATTACTCAAAATCTCTACTTGGTGGTTATCCTACAAAATATTAGACTATACGACTGTAATGTAAACTTTGATTACTTAATAATATGTTGGATTACTTTGGAGTGTGGATGCTTTCTCCAAAACATTTTTTCACCACATAAATCACCCTGTTTGGTATATTATGTGTTCATTACCTTGTAACTATGTTATTAATTTAATTTTTGCATATACCTCCTCTTGTATATTAGTTAAAGAACTTTAGTTCTCATCTCTACTTGATTTGTTTTCATATCATAACATGATCCCCTTAGATCTTAGGTGTTCGAAAGAAGAGTTTCCAATACATGTTTTAGATTGAGTGGGAGCTTGCATGGAAAATTGTATTTTTGCATGAAAAAGGAGAAGCACATCAAGAATCAATATCGAAAATCACAAATTTTGAGCTTGGACACTCAAGCTAGACACCATGCTTGTGTATAGAAATATTTGGGTACAATACCTAAATCCAAAACTACCTAATGAAACAAGAAGACTAAGACATATTAGATAAAAAAGATACGAGTCTCATTAGAATCTATTTGGCTAATTTAGTATTTCTGAGTGGATGAAAAAAATAAAGAATTATTTTTGTGGTCTTAAACCATCATCTAGCATGTGGTACCTAATGTTTAAATCCTTGTGCTAGCAGTAAGATTTTTGAAATCCAAATTATATCATCACATCTATAATAAGGTGGAAAATGATTATTTCCTTGTTATCATATTATATCTTGCTGATATGTTGTTTTAAATTTATCCCAAAATGTCTAGACAAGGGCACCTAGGGTACCGTAGCTTGGTAGGTGTTTTTATAAAATTTGAAATTTGAGAATGATCTACAATGTCTTAGGGTCCTATGTCTTCGAGGTTTAGGTTTGAAAGTCGACAAATTTTTGAAGATTCACATAAAAGCCTAATTTTGCTATATGAATCATATACATGCATTCAATTTTCAATATTTTAAAGAAAATTAATATGTTTAAATGATAATTTCTAGAGATTAAATATTGTAATTGACCGATTTTTCCCAAAAACATAGAAAAGTAATGCTTTTTGACCTTTTGGAATGAAAATGCTATCTAAATTTGTCACTTTTTTAATGTTTTCACCAAAATATGTATGCATAATTGATAGAAAAAAATTGTAATTAATTTTCTCAATGAAAAAAGCAAATCTAAGGCTTGATTGTTATTTGGCTTGAATTGGTTTGAAGACCTACAAGTGTTAATACTCATAAAATAAATGACCACAAAGCATGAACAATATTACATGAAAACATGGTGAAGGATTGATATAATGCTTAAATGAAAATAAAGTTGCAATAATTCTCACAAATCTTCTATTGATAGTCCTTGATTGGTTTTGGGATCTTCAATTCGCAAAAAAAATCCTCTTTCTTTTTTCTAGGATTTCAAATAATGAAATTAATAGGCATTTATATGTAATTAATCTAATTTCCCTCAAATTAAATCCCAATAGCTGACATTTTAGATTTGAAATTCAAACAAAAAATTTCCAACCCCCACATATTAAAATTTGGGGCCATGTTAAGAGGACAAACCTAGGGAAACCTTATCTAGACCCACCTTTTCAGAATCTAAAAAATCTAGGGGAAAAATATTAAGTGCATACTTTGGTTTATATTTGACTCCTTGGTAAATGATTATGTGGGCCATGGAATACATAATTTAGGGAATTAGGAACATGATTAGGTCCAAGCACATAGGAGGGAGCAAAATCTAGTGTGAAATTGTCAAGGGTGATAATTTATGACACTACAACTTGATTTAAAGTCCTACACATATTATTAATCACAAAAAATAATAAAACATGCATAGACTCACATATGAACTTGATTATTTGCAAACATGAATGTTGATTGATGATAAGTTTTGTAAACTCTATTTATTATACTCTTGACTACTTTTTAAGATGCCCAATTATAATTCCAAAATTGCTAAGATTTCCATAGGATTTCAAATGATGAAAAAGACTTATATTTATATAAATTTCTTGATGCTTGTAAAATTATTTATCAAATGTTGACAACTATGATTGTATTTTTTAATGTAAAAATGATAAAAAAAAAAATTAAAATTGAGCCAAAATAGGTCAAATGATGATTGTACCCACAAATTGTCCAGATTAATTTTGGGGCTTTTGTCACCGTTTGATAATCATTAATATTATTTTTAATTTCATTCTAATTTCTTGAAAATGACCATAAGAAAGGGAGATTTATAAGCATAATTAGGTCCAAACACATAAGGGGAGCTAAACCTAGTGTAAAATTATCAAGGGTGACAATTTATGATGCTACACCCAGTTCCCCCTTCACAAGATCAAGCTCATGCATGATGAAATCTAAATTCAATAGAATGTAAGAGATGATGTTGTGATATGGCTCATCGGCTTGCTAAATGCAATAAATATTCACCTAATGACCCATTTTCCATAAAAAAAAATTGAATAAGACTTCTTCCACCCATCCATCTTTTCCATCACCTAACTCTGCTCCACATTTGTCAAAAAACATGAAACCAAACCTTATCTTTCCTAACCAAGCTAAAGACAAAAAATCTTCCCTCCTTCCTTGCCATCTAGACTAAAATATACTCACATGGTTGATATTTCTCATGATCACCCTTGTATTACTAGTATAATTCCCATTGTGGTATACTCTCTAATTTAGATGATAACATGAATGAACAACAAGAAGATCACAATGAAATATCTCTTAAATTTTCTCAATCAATGAACTTAGCTAGGGGAAAGCATGATGATCCGTCTTCAGGAAATGATCCACCATGTGTTGAAAATAGTACCTCTCCTTATATTACACTTAGTTTAATCCCTTTAGCATATTGTTTTCCTTCTATTTATGATGAGCAATATTGGGTTGTGAATGATCTATTATAGACTAGATTACATGTGTGGTAGCCCTTTTGTCTTTTATATTATGCTTGCATGTAATGTTACTTCCTCGTAATATATTGATTGACATGTATTTGTATTTTTTAGTTCTCTTTGGATAAATCTCGATGTTCTTGTTGTAACATGGATACAAAATAGATCAAAATTTGTCATGAAATTCCTTTATTTGTATCTTAATTCTCCTATTTGCCATAAATTACTTTCTATGCCTTTTGGTAATGATGTAAAGTGTTGGGAAATTTCTAAGAGCTCTTCTATGTTGACACAAAACATTTGTATTTCTTCATGTTGTCTTCTTCTTTTGTTCTCATAGTTCCATAAGTATTTAGGGAATGATGTTAAATCAAATACAATTATTTTGATTTACATTATCTATCATTCATAATGACCCTAGATCTCTAGATCCCTTATGTGATATTTTATGACATTTATTATTAGATATATTATTTTTTAATTAGGGAGAAACCCCTTGTCATTAGTTCTCATTTTGAGAGATATATCATTTTGAATATAGCTTCCAGAAAGCTCTCATGCCTCACTTTTTGCTACCTTAAAGGAAATTTCTCTTGGTTGGCATTAGAAATTACTTTAAGGTGGGGCATATATTCCACTATGTGTGTCACTTTATTCACACTCCATGAACCTAGCGTTGCTCTCATAATATATTGATCATCTTTGTAGGACTTTATTAGAGTTACCTATAAAACAACATACTTTCTTGTAATTATGGATATGGTTGATATTACACTCACTAGAATTTGTGTTTTCATTTACTACTTTTCAAGATCACCTAGTGAATATCAGACTTCACTACTCTGTGTAGTTTCCTATGGAGCTCACATAGTGAATATCAAACTTTACTAGCTTATGTTTCTTTCACTTATTCATTAGACACCTAGAAAATATTATACTTTTCTATTGCATGACTTGTTAATGTTGCTAGGTGTGGATCCTAGTATGAATTTGTAGATCTTGCTAGTCCATGACATCATACACTTTGTGTATTCCTTTTATGATCCATGTTTATTTCAAGTTTTCTCTATGTCTTCCTCATGTATGGCTTTTGTTTGTATGAATTATCCTATGTCTTAAATCCTACTGTAGTGTAGAAAAAAATAACCCTCTTTCACACTTAATTTTGCAATAAGATATAAAATTAACCTAAGATTTAGTGTTGTAATATGTTGTACACATTCACATTGAATCTAGGGCCCTTTTTAATACAATGTACTTAAATTTTACCTTATTTTGGTTGTTGTAAAGTGTTGTATTAGAATTTCACACTTAGCTAGGTTTTCATTAATTAATTGTGATTAATTATATTCTAATTGGCCCTTTAATTAAAATTCAAGCCCTCTTAATTACACTTTTCGAAGGATCTTTACCGACACCTAGTAATGAACTTGCATGAAATTTAATTTGGAAAATTTGAGGTCCTAGAAAATGGTGCTATTACCCATTTGACTTTAATGGTGAATGTGTACTCTCCACATAGGACATCCCTTTCTTAGCATTTTTTAAATGGGTTTTTGATCTTATTTCATCCCCTCGAAGCATGGTCTTAGACAGTTGTGCTAGAACCCATTCACCTTTAGTGGAGAATGTGTCCTTCTCACATAGGACACCCCTTTTTGAATTTAATTGTGGCGGGATCATAATGATTTTCAATCCTAGATGTGATGTCAACTTGAATTATTTGAATTTTGGGGTTAATCTCTAGATTTAGTATAAATATGAGGTTAATTCAAATTGTTTCTCCTAGAAAATTATGTAACTTCATGAGATCAAGAGAAAGTGCATTATAGAGTTGACAAGAGCATTTCAAAGACATTCAAAGGAAGGTTAGTGAAGTTTTATCGTAGCAATTCAAGGTCATTTCATCATGTCCAAGGCATAGTGCATTCAAGCATGTTGTTGAGCTAAGATTGTTGATGTACTATTGAGGATCTACTTGCAAGCAATGTTAAACATCTAATTTGAGATCAAGATCTACATTCTTCATGGCCACTTCATGTTATTTTGCAAATTTACATTCTAAGACATATTCCAATGTAATATCATTTCAAGTTTCATGTTTCATGTACTCATTTCATTATTTCATCATTTTTTTTAATTACCTAAAAGGGGTTTGACCAATGCAAACCACTATTAACTAACAATCAACAAGTTTTTCTCCTCTTGAATGTGTTTTTTTATATTTATAGGTTAAAGATCAAGTGGAGAACAAGATTATAGTGAAATTTCCAAAGTTGTTAAGTTACAAAATTGTCATTCACATTGCAAGAACACTAAAAGAAGGATACAAAATTTGTTTCAAGATTTTGGGAGCTGATCACCAAGGATATGAGAGTGTAGAAATTAAGGAATATAACCCAAATATCAGTTTCAAAAACCCTAAGAGGGACCCATTCGCTAGTAAAGGCGAATGAGTCCTTTGTGACCTAAAAACAACCTTCTTGCAGTAAGGTACACACCATTCTATCCTCTTAAAACTTCCCTCATTGTTTCTATAATAGTTAGGGTTTATTTTTTATTATTATTTGCATCATATCTTCCACATAATTGCATGTTTAGTAGTGAAAAGGAGTGGTTCATCATCTTGTTGACTCATCTTGATAAACCCTATTTTTCTATGAAACACCTACATCATGTCTTTTGTGTGTGTGTGCGCATTCTTTTATATTGACATTTTTTTTTTGGTAAGATCATAAGTCTAGGGGATAGTGCATCTCCCAACTTGGTGTCATATTACCACTTCATTTTTTATGAAAAAATGACCCTTTTAGAATCTCCATACTTTACTATAAGTATGTGTATAGGAGTGAATTGGCACCCCTTGCGTAAATTTCCCTTTCATACATCCTCACCTTAGAAAACCAAATCCAAATTCAAAATTCCACATCAGCTGGCTGACTTGCTTCCACTTGGCATATGTTCTCTATGTTGGTAGAATAATATCTATTGGGGACACACATGCATTGCATAGACATTTGTGCGGCGTGCTTACGTCCCTAACAGATTCCTACATTTGAACTTCATAGAGGCATTACACTTCCTATTGGGAATGAATTGTAACATCCCTCTTTGAACAATTGACCCCAAAAATGGAAGATTCTTCCCTCTTCTTCCTTCAAACTCATTCATTCTCATTCCATTATATCTCTTCACAAAATATAGCAAGTTCACTCTCATTCTGAAGAACTTTCTAGCATTCTCTTCACTCTCAACAACACTTCAACACTCCATTACAATAGCAACAACACTCTGTCAACTCCGTAAAGAAAGTGTGAAGCAAGCCATTGTAGTGTTGGCTTGAGGTTTTGTGAATCCTCCCTTCATTGCAGTTGAGGTTGTGTTGATTTTTCAAGTACTCTTTTCTCCTCTATTTGCTAGTGAGCTCTTGGTGGAGGTGGTAACATTTCGCTCCTCTCCTTTGTAATTTGGTTGAGTAGCTCTTTACTATTTTGTAGTGTTATTTGCATTCCATCCTTCTTTACTTATTTATCATACATTTTTCTATAGTTGTTATTTGGCTATCCATGGAGGTGGAAACACCAAAACGGGGGTCTGACTAAGCTAGACACCTATATAGCCCCAAAAAATGTCCTCTCTTTCTTGTGTGTAGGTGAACATGCTTTTGGAGCTAGCTGGTAAATTGGCACCTTGGCGAGATTATCTTCGTCACTTTACCTCTTATATATCTATTTTATCACATCTATTTATATCTCTTATACCTTATAATTCTATTTTGCTCATTTAGGATTCACTAGCTAGGCCATTAGCTTATTTTCTAGTAGTTCATATTATATTTTTGGTCCTCTGGTTGTACAAACACTAGTGCACTTGAGAGATGCTAGTGTGTCATGCTGTTGTCCCAGAACCATGCATTAATCCTCAGATAGAGAGCTACTCGAGGTATAATATTGAATTTGAAAACTGGTTTGCCTAGCCTAAATTTGGATCTCGGGTCTGAAGAGTGATCAAAGGACATTATAGTCCTCATTATTCTCGTCCTTCATTTCAAACATCCCTTTAGAGTGAGGTAAGTAAGGGAATCCTTCCTTTGTTGGCTCTCCAGGACCTACCTAGGGCCTTGATGTGGTTGTTCCTCCACTCTTACATTTTTGGTGAACTTGATGTGAAACATTTTGTTTTTGTCTTGTAGTACTGAAAGCTCCTTTCCTCATGTTCTAGGAGTGCTGTAGGTGTGAGCATTGTGAGGTTTCTCACCTCGCAACCCAACCTGTGACCCCTAGTAGGCATAGTTGGAAGGTTTTGAAAGTGTTGCACAATGAAACCTTAATTGGGTCACTATCATATCTTGCAACGTTTAGGGAGCTTTGTGAGAGTGTCACTTAGTACACGTGATGGCCTCATTCTTGCATCATCCTATCCCCTCTGTGCATCTAGTGAGTACTGATATTGGTATAACCTTCACCTCGTAGGATTTTTTGACCGGCTTTAATAGGGAACCATCTCCTCTTTACATCCTTGTGTGAATCAATGGGAACATTGTAGTAGGTGTTCTTGTTGACCCGACGTCTCAGGTGAACATTATAACCAAGGAGATCATGTTAATCAAATTTCTACATAAAAATGGGTATGATGCACTTGTGAGCACCATTCACACACACGATGGATTTTCCATACCTCCTCTGGGTAGTATTGTCTTGTCAGTTTTGGTTTGACCAAAATCCGTGAATCTTTTGCTCGACATAATCCTACGGTCTAAACTCTTTAGAGTGAAGCTAGGTATCCCCTGGCTTGTGGCTATGAATGCAGTTCCCTCAATTGTACACAACTATTTTAATTTTATTCATGAGGGTTATGTGCATATTATTCATGACACTGGTTATAAACCGCCAGTTGTCCATGGTAGTTACTCCTTGGATTACTCTTGGCCTATGCCTATTGGTCCTCTTCCACCTAAGATGAACCTCTTGTATCAAACTTATCAAAATTACAAAGAGAGGGCGCTTAATGCCAAGTGTGAGTTACCCTCCATCACCTTATGATATTTTGCATAGGCCTTGCTTAAAAGCTAATAGTGATGCTGCCAAGGCATGTTGAAAGGAAGAACATAAGTTGTCTCAACATCCTCCTTCTTCCTCTTCCATTGTTCAATCTAACACTCCTTCTCACCCTGCTATGGTGCCGCCAGACTCTGTTCCACATTTGTAGGAGAATCCTATGGTGCCCACTTGGAAAAAGTCTAAGCATCCCATGTTTGAGCTTCCTATTCTGCCCATAGAGCCTAGGCTCATTTACTATAGCAAGAAGAAAGGTTCCTGTGGGGAATCTTCTATGTCTCTACCTCCATGGCCTCCTACTACTTTTTCTCCCAAGGTAGTAAATGAGAAGATGCCTGTTGTTGAGGCATTAGAGTCAACTCCCCCCACTGCTTCTCAACCTATTCCCCCTACTCCCATTTAGGAGTTTGTCCCTCCACTGGAAACAACTGTGGTGGACACTACCATGGCTAAGCAAGAGTCTTTCAATCCTTCAAAACCTCTGGTTTCTAGTTTGAAGAGTCATAGAAATTTCCTTGTGCATGAGCACAATCGCCAATGAAAGGATCTCACAGGTAAGCAAGCCACCTTACAGAGGAAGGAAGAGGAGATGACACCCCTACTTTAGAGCCTCTTTTTGCATCCTCCTCTCTCCTCCCCTTTTCTTCCATTCAATCTATTTCAATTCTCTTTTGGCTTCCATTATTATTACAAATGCGCCTAAACCCAAGAAGGTGCAAGTGTTTATCACTCTTTCAATGGAGCCACCCTTGTTGATGTCCCTTCTGGATGTCCCTCCTTTCCCAAAACTTGTGGATATGCCAAACACTTCGATAGTATCTACTACAGTTTTCTCCTCCTCCTCTTCCTTTACACCTCTTGTCTCATCTATGGGGATTTCACATCCCCTGATGGAGCAGAAGGTGGAGGGTTGTCCTTCCAACAATGGAGGATGTAAGAGGAGCCCACCTTCTCTAAAAGGTGGTCCTGTGTTGGCTTGTTATGTCCTAGTAATAGAAAAAAACCTTGATTTCCCCTGAGTTCATCACTACTCCCAAATCACTTAGTGATCATACTGATGAATATTAGGCACAACCTTCTCTATATGTTGAGGTATGACATGGAACTCTAACAAAGTGCATGTTTAACTCCCTAGATGAAGTTTTAGCTTGGTCAGTGATCTTTGTGAAGTCATTGACCGTAGCTCTACAAGAGCCTAGTGGAGGAGACCTT
Source organism: Sequoia sempervirens (assembly GCA_007258455.2). Classification (NCBI taxonomy): domain Eukaryota; kingdom Viridiplantae; phylum Streptophyta; class Pinopsida; order Cupressales; family Cupressaceae; genus Sequoia; species Sequoia sempervirens. The sequence goes on from VDFB02105785.1 coordinate 145,059,306, forward strand.
GTGGGGCCTTCTTCCTTAGCCCTTGTTGCTGGAGGGTCAGAAGCTCCTCCTCTTAACATCCCACTAGTGTAGGCTCATCCTCCTTCCCCTTATGAAGATCTAGATTGGGAAGTGGATGACCTCTTGTTCGATTAGTATTAGTGGGGGGCCTCTTCTTTATCTTTAGATTAGATGTGTGTGTGTGTGTTGTGATGTGTTCCCTCGTGCTTGTGTTATATGTTTATGGATGACCCTTGTCACCCTTGTTGGTGCTTGGATATAAGAGTGGTTTTTGTGTCATAAACCTTCTTCTATTTGTGTCATCATTCTTCCATGTTTTTTATTCATTTTAGGTAAATTGGGGATGATGCAAAGTGTTGGGAACATTTAGGCTTCCCTTCCATGTTGACCCAATTTTATTTTATTTTACTTTTCCTTCTCGTGCATTCTTCACATGGTCTGATATAGTAGGGGGTTGATGACAGTTCATTTTATATACTATTATTATACTTTATATATATATAGATATATATATATATAATATATATATATATATATGTATATATATATGTATAAATGTATATATATATGTATATATATATATATGTATATGTATATGTATATGTATATGTATATGTATATGTATATATATATAATTATGAGCAGTTCTGACCTTGAAATATTAGATCATCCATGTGCCCTTTGTTTGTGATTATCTCTTCTTTTCTTGAGTTGTCTCTTTCATGTGTGAAAATTCCATCACTTCAATTTTTGGAAAATGCATTTGTTGCCAATGAATCTTTTGTAGAAAATCCTTGCAAAAATTTTCAAATAATTGCATTCTCAACTTGGACCCCTAATGGAATGCATTTCCTTCATCATGGGTTCACAAAGAAATAACTTGAGAACTTTCCTTCAAGGTGGGAGTAACTTTGACCTTGCCCTTTAAAGGGGGAATCTTCTTCCTTTCGAATTAATTGATGAAGTGAACATCTTTTGTAAGGATTCATTTATTATGAATTGATTTGAGAAACAACATCTCTTCCGCACTTTCAAAAATAATGCATCCCTTGAGTGAACCCCTTCTTCACACTAGGTTCCCAAGGGACCCTTTTGGAAGTTTTCCATCTCATTCATGGTTTGCATGACTATTCACTTACTTGCCTACGTGGGTGCTTCCAAAAAATTTCTATCTGCAGGTAGACATGTCACTTTGTAGGTGCACGTGTGAAGTCACTTTTTGAGACTACAGAGTAGCCTTTCTTTGGGTATCCTTCATGTGAGAGATCTTGGAGGACACCTTCCTTATAGGTTTGCAAGTCTGTAAGGCACTTTTTCTAGGTTTCCTTCATGTGAGAGACCATGGAGGACACCTTCCTTGTAGGTCTATGGGTCTGTAAGTCACTTTTTCTGGGTTTACTCCATGTGAGAGATTTTGGAGGACACCTTCCCTATTGTCTATGGTTTCATAAGGAACTTTTTCTAGGTTTCCTTCATGTGAGAGATCTTGGAGGACACCTTCCTTGTAGGTCTATGGGTCTGTAGGGCACTTTTTCTAGGTTTCCTTCATGTGAGAGATCTTGGAGGACACCTTCCTTATAGGTCTGCGAGCTTGCAGGGCGCTTTCTTTTTGGGCTTCCTTCATGTGAGAGATCTTGGGAGTTGCCTCCTTGTGGGTCTGTAGGCCTGTAAGACGCTTTCATTCTACAACTTCATAGTTTTGCTGGTCTATGGAGTCCTTTGCATCATGGCCTATTCTTTTGAGCTCGCTAGAGTGTAGTCTACTTCTTTGATGATTCAATTTTACATTTCTAACCCTATTCACTCTTTAATCTACATTCTCAACTTAGAAAACCAAATCCGAAGTCAAAATTCCACATCAACTAGTTGACTTCCTTCCACTAGGCATCTATCATTTGTGTTTGTAGAAGAATATTTTTCGGGGATGCGCAGATGTCTGTGCAATGCACTTACGTCCTTGACAGATTCATGTGTCTAAAGTTGGGAGAGGCATTATACTTTCTATTGGGAATGACTTGTAAGGTCCCTCTTTGACCAACTGACCCCGAAAATAGTAGATTCTTCTCTCTTCTTCCTTCAAATTCATTCATTCTCATTCCATTCAATCTCTTCATAATCTCTCTCAATTTTAGTCTCATTCTCAAGCACTTTCCACCATTCTCTTCACTTTGAACAACACTTCAATGCTCCATTATAGTAGCAACAACACTCTGTCAACTCCATAAAGCAAGTGAGAAACAAGCCATTATAGTGTAGGCTTTAGTTTTTGCAAAACCTCCCTTTATTGCGATTAAGGTTGTGGTGATTATTCAAGTCCTCTTTTCTCCTCCATTGGTCAGTGAGCTCTTGGTGGAGGTGGTAACATTTTTCTCCTCTCCTTTGCGATTTGGTTGAGTTAGCTCTTTACTATTTTGTAGTGTTATTTGCATTCCTTCCTTCTTTATTTCTTTATCATACATTTCTCTATCATTTCTATTTGGTTGTCTGTGGAGGTGGAAACACCAAAATGGGGGTCTAACTGAGGCAAACCCCTATACATCCCCAACAAATTTTCCCTCTTTCTTGTGTGTAGGTGGACTGGCTTTTGGAGCTAGCTGGAAAATTTGTGCCTTGGTGAGATTATCTTCGTCACTTTAGCTCTTATTTATCTATTTTATCACATTTATTTATATCTATCATACCTTATAATTCTATTTTTCTCATTTAGGACTACTTGCTAAGTTGTTGGCTTGTTTTCTGGTAGTTCATATTGTATTTTCAATCCTTTGGTCATACAAATGCCAGTGTGCCTCACTATTGTCCAAGAACCACACTTTCATCCTCAGGCAGAGAGCTACCTAAGGTATAGTATTGAATTTGAAAACCAACTCGCCTAGGCTAAATTTGGATATCGGGTCTGTAGAGTGATCGAAGGACATTATAGTCCTCATCATTCTCGTCCTTCATTTCAAACACCCCTTTAGAGGTAAGTTAGGGTAACCTTCTCCTCTTGGTTCTCCATGACCTAGGCTCTTGACGTGGTTGGTCCCCCTCTCTTATAGTATGACCATAAGTTCATATCTTCACTAAAGTTGGGGCTAAATAAAGTGTTGTAAATTCTCATCCTTAACAATTTCACGCTATGTCTTCCTACCTCTTATAGGAGTTCATGGTGAACTCCTCAATACCCTAGGACCACTTGAAAGACAATAATAACTTCCACAAGAGAGAAATGCTAGAAATATCATGCTATGATTGTGGATGCAATATTTCTAGATTGAATATAATGTACATATGATGCCTTGCTTATAAAGGAAAGCTCTAAGATAGGAGTAAACAAGATCCTAAGATGATGGGTCATCCAATGATAATGGTTACACTTTTTGGCCAAACATGACATTGAAATTGTGTCTTAGAAAAATGGCCCTTTGTCATTTTCATTTCCTTTTAGATTTTGTTTCATGGTGTTGGAACTATGTTGCTCTAATTTTATGTTCTGACATGGCTTCAACATGCTTATTTAGGTACTAAAATTTAAAGAACGACATCTTGTGAAGGTTCTATGAAGTGTTGTAAGACATTTCTACATTCTTCTAGACTCTATTAATTATAATTCACCTAAAAATCACCTTGTTATTCATCGACAGGTCCTATTTTGAAGTGTTGTAAAGTCTTGTAACAAGATTTCATGCTATCCTAGGAACATCTTCACTATTTATCCCTTGTGATTTATTTGACCCCTTTATGCTCTCATATGCTTAATTAAGTGTATTTTTAAGTATTATCCCGACAACCAACATTAAATACAACATATTTCCTGACACATGTTTTTAGATCCTAGGTGGGACCCATTCACCATGGGTGGCGAATGAGTCCCCCTTGACCCAAAATTCAAATATTTTAAATTTCCTTTTAGGATTTTATTCAAAAATAGCTGATGTCAGCTTGTGATGAGGTATGAATGGGTAACTAAGGAACAAGTGTTTATAAATGAGTTATTTTCACATCATTTCAACCCCCATTCATCAAGTTCACTTGTCCACCTATTCACTTTGAAAGCATTTAAGAATTTTACAATATCTTTTCAAGCACTATTCAAGCACTTTGAAGCAGCCATTGACATTACTTCAAACTCACATCATCAAGGGTTTGGTAAGTTAATAGAAATTGCATGCTGTTAGTTTATCATTCCTTTACATTTCATTATTTTATTGAAGGTTTGATTACCAAAAGCGGGGTTTGACAAAGGTAAACTCCTATTCACTAACCTTAAACCATTTTTCCCTATTGCATGTTTGTTTGCAGACCTAGGTATGCAGATTTGACAAGCTTTTTTGGTGTTGAAGATTGGTTTACAAGTCAACTAGGTGCTTCAAGTCAACTTAAGTCTATTTCAAGTTTGGAAAAGGTTTTATGTCCATTTTATGTAGAATTGACTTTGGCAACCCGACAAGTAGTGATTCCTAGGTCTGGTGTTGTAGAGTTGTCTCCTGATTTTTTAGAAATTTGGGAGAGGATTGATTCACCACCTATGTGAATGAGTCCCACCTTAGGACTAAAAATCTGAATTTTGTTAGATTACGGATCTCGATAGACAAAAACTTGCTTCCGACAATTTTTCATTATGGGGAGGACTAATTTGTCACCCTGGGCAAATGACTCACATTGTGAAAAATCAGTAATTTCAAATAGCATCCAAAACACTCTAGATTCATCACACTTCATCTAAGTGCACTTAGATTCATCCCATTTCCTTCTGTTCTACATATTTTATTCTTTTACTTAGTTTTTTTCATATCACAGTGTGTTTTAAAACATAGATTTAATTTCACTTTTGCAATCATTTTCATGCATTTTAAATCAATCTATTGCATTTAATTAACATCATTTAGGTTAGACATCATAACAAATAACATTATTTGAATGAACTAGTTTGCATTTTTGGCCTAATTCTCTCCTTTTAGGTGAAAAACCCTAGAAGAGTTAGAGAAGTCCTGAGAGCCAAAAATCAATAGTTCGTTTTGGTCAACCCGAATTTTGAGCACTTTTCATTTCTAATTTCATTTACATATTGCATCCTAGTTTTCATTTGCATTAACATTCAATTAGTACATTGTTTTGTTTTTTGCATTTTAGGACATTTTATCTTGCATTTGTAAAAACTTCATTTAGATTTCATTGGTGCATTGCATCTCATCTAAAAAATAGAAAAAATGCATTCTACATCATTGTTTTGTTTTTACATAGGACATTAAAATCATTTTAAAATTTTTGAAAAATACAAAAAAAAATTGCATACTGGGACTCATTCACCACCCAGGGTGAATTAGTCTCTCTACACTTGTTAAACAACATTTTTAACACTTTTCTGGAATTTTTCTGCATTGTTGCTTTGTGTAGTTAGATCTCAGTTATAGTTAGTAGTATTTCTATTATTTGCATTTCAAACTCTTATATTAGTTTTCATTTGCATTCACCCCTCCCTTTTGGTACTTGCATGAGTGTTTGGTGCCCCATTGATAATACTTTAGTGAGAAGAAGTTCTAGACTCATGGCCTCCTATGATAGAACTTTTGTTGTGGACCTTGGGATCTCATGAGCTCCTACTTCTAGTATGGACAATGGTGCATTAAGCCCTGACAATACCACCTCTATGCCTTCAACTTTCCATCCAATGAATGTTGACAACCAAAACAACTCCCTCCCATAAGAAAAGTTCATTAATTAGTCATGAGGATTTTGCACATTTACAACAAGACTTGTCACTCGAAAACCTTTCCACCACTACCATACCTGCCATTGACAATCTTCGTCATTTGATTGAAAGTGATGATGGCTTGCAAGTGATGAAGAGAATTGCCAAGATTTACAATAAACATGCCTCTTTTAATACCCAATCTGCAACCATTCCTATAAGCCAAGGAGGACCTCAAGTTCTTCCCCCCTTCAAGCATAGGTTCCATACCAACTTATACCAATCCACAAGTCCATACAACTATGCATCAGGCTACTTATTTCCTGATTTCCACTAGCATTTCTACTTCTTTTGTGGAATCACAACTCCATTCTACCACCTTCACACACCATAGTATTCCTTTCACTTCACCTAACATCACTTACACACCATCACGATTTTCCCTTCCACCTCAACCCACATACCCTGATCCCCTTCTTACACAACTCCTTACCACTGTTTCATCTATGCAACATCAAATTTCCACCATTAGCCAAGGCCAATCCGCTCCACTTGCATATCATGTCCATAGTTGCCCCTTATCCTTAGAAATTTTTTGTACCCCAATGCCACAAGGGATAGAAATGCCTAGGTTTGAGAAATATGGAGGAAAATGAGACCCTATCAACCATGTTAATTCCTATACAATGTTGTGTAGTGACTTCATCCTTGATGATAAACTGTTACCCAAACTATTTCAAAGGACCTTGAAAGACACTACCTTAGAATGGTTTTCCAAATTTCCTAATCATTCCATCCATTCATTATGTGAATTGGTGGATGCTTTCAAAAGTTACATTCAAGTTCACATGACACCTAAAAAGACAATGGCTGACATTATGCGATGTAGTCAACAAATAGATGAAAATGTAATGGATTTTATCTCACAATACCAATCTATGTATGCTCAAATTGATGTCAAGATTCTTGATGCACATTTGCAAAAGATGTTTATCGAAAACTTGCACGCACACCTTCAGGATAAATTAACAATGATTAAATTCCCTTCATTTATGCATCTATGCACAACCTTGTGTGAATACCACAATTCAGTTTCAAGTTGTGATTCAAAATCCACTTCTAACCGAGTTGACAAACTTCAACATAACAATCAAAACCCGAATAACATACAAAACTTCTACAAACCAAATAGAGGATTTTTATAGTTTAATTTTCTTCCTCAACCTCAACCGCAACCAACTCAACCCTTTCCAAATCAAGTGGCAGTTGTTAAAGCAGCGGTGCCTTATACCTATGGTGACCCAAAGAGATAGTTTACTCCCCTACCTAATACCCTTCATAAGAAAATGAACCAATTAATTCAACAACACTTGCTTACTTTACCACCCATCCGACCACTTCATCCAAACCAATCTTTACCACCCACCTTCCAACCTAATGCTTATTGTTATTTTCATCGCTAGAATGGACATTACACTGAACATTGCAAGCGTTTAAATATTTGGTTCAAGATCTCAATGATTAAGGCCATCTGTCCATTATGGGTGTTAATGATCAAGGCAATAAGTCTGTTGCACCTCCTAACCAGAATTAGCAAATTTTCACTAATCCCATGTGTAAATACACTACCTCATTTTTCAATGCTAGCGAACCTTCAACCACTGAAGTAATGACTATTGATACAAACAATAAACAACATGATATACCTCCCCTTGTTACTATGGAAAGTCTTATGGATGAGCTAGTAGCTACGATAGACATTATCCCTCGTAAGGGCCAAACCACTAAGTCTTTTGATATCACTTTTTTTGCTAAAGACATACTACAAAAAATTCATGATGGTCGTCTTTACATAGGTGACAGAATCTATAATAAGCCCACTAATGGGATATTAATAGATCTTGCTTGTGGAAAGAATGTGATCATAGAGGAGTTTCTAGTATTACATGAGCTATATCAAGATGAATATAATAAACCAACAACATGGATTCAGACACATACTAGTTTTGCATGCCCTATGATTGGATCAATCGTTCTACCCTTACAAACAAGACCTAAAATTTTGGAGGTAACATTTTCAATTATTCCACAATCTGACCAATTTTGTTTGTGGCTAGGCCACCCTTGGCTTCACTCAATGAAAGTGGTCTCATCAATTGTTCACAAGTGTTTGAAGTTTCCACACGACAACGAGATAGTCACCATACACCATAGTTGCTTTAATCCTTTATCTTCCAAAGGTAATTTTTCATTAGAATCCTTTTGGCCTACACCTATGGAACCCATCAAACCTTGAAAAGACTTCTTTTTCATAACCTATCAAAAGTTTAAAGAAAAAAAGATAGCCGAATTATCTCTTCAGAACTCGTCCCCATCCACTTTCGCACCTCCTATCATAGATGAAACCATGCTTCAACCTGAGTATGACATTGAGAAAACCATACAACCTCATGAGCAATCACCCCTAGATACTTTCCCACCATCCTTTAAACAACCAAGGGAACTTGAAACCACTCACGTCATGCCTCCTCACTTGAAACAAGTGTATAAAGCCAAAGAGAAAGTGATTGATCCATCCTCTTCAGTTTATTTTGTTCCTCCCTCTTCGGAAGAAAAAGAACCTATGCTGACTCAATCCAATCTTACACCTCAACAACTCCAAAATAAAATTAAATGAACCCATGGTGCTAGGGAATGAAGGCATCGTCGTCGTCTCCTTGCTTATCAATCTTGCATAGAAGAAGATAAAGAAAATCAACCTTTTTCTTTGACTGAAGTAATAGATGACCACCCTCCTTCTCCTAAACTACCACACAACAGTCCAATGCAACCTTCGCAACAAATTGAACCAATCCAACAACCTCTGCTTTTGATCCATCCATCCTTAGAAATCACCCTTCATCCTCTTATTGTCATTAATCTGGATGATGATGATGATTTGACAATAGAAAAAATAGATGAAGAAGTGCATAATGATTTAAATTCTTTATTTTCATTTGTTATGATCTTACATGATACATCCTCTCCACCAAGTGAAGAACTTAGTACAACTCTTGGTTTAGCGCTTGCAATTATTCCTTTGGATAGTCAACCGCCCTCGCATTACACCGAACATGATTGGGAGGTAGATGACCTGTTAGATGATTGACTTGGATTCACCTAACTAGCCTTTTTTCTTTTTTCTTTTTATTTTCCTTTTCATGTGTGTATTGTGTTCCCCTATATCATGTGTTTTATGTTGTATCTCTCTTCGTACACTTCTTCTATTCGTATCTCTCTTCTTCTATATTTTGTACTTTTTCTTTCTCTTTTTTGTTTTGTGTTATGCTTTTGGGGATGACGCAAAGCATAGAGATTCCCTATGTCTCTTCCATGTTGACCAAAAATTTCCTTGTCTTTTTCTCTTTTTTGTTTTGTGTTCTCCTTTTGGGGATGATGCAAAGCGTAGAGACGCCCTATGTCTCTTTGATGTTGACCCAAAAGGTCCTTGTATTTTTCTCTTTTTTTTTGTGTTCTCCTTTTGGGGATGACACAAAGCATAGAGATGCCCTATATCTCTTCCATGTTGACCCAAAAGGTCCTTGTATTTTTTCTCTTTTTTGTTTTGTGTTCTCCTTTTGGGGATGACACAAAGCATAGAGACACCCTATGTGTCTTCCATGTTGACCCGCAAGGTCTTTGTCATTTTCACTTTTTGTTTTGTGCTCTCCTTTTAGGGATGATGCAAGGCATTGAGACTACAATGTCTCTTCCACGTTGACTCAAAATGGACTTTCATTTTCCTTTTTTTTTGCTCTCTTTGTGTCATTCTTCCAGTTCTATGTGCTTTGGGTAATAATGATAGTTTCAAGATCTTTCATAAAAATAATGCAAAAATGAACATACCGACCCCAAATCCATAGATCCCTTATGTGTTTGGTGTATTTTATTTTCTGGGGGGCAACTCCCTTTCTTTGTTTTTCATTTTCCTTGACATGACGCAACCTAACCTTGAAACATATGAATTGGCATAGGGATTTTTAAGTTGACTCTCATGTCTTGTTCTCTTTTTTTATTTTTCTTTTCTTCTCTACTTTAAACTAATTTCTTACATAATGATGTGTCACAATTCCTTTAAAGTGGGGGGAATACATTACCATGATTCATTTGCATTCTTGGTTCATACTGCAGCCTTGTCATTTATATGATGCGTTCGTTACTTTGTGGATGACATTAGGTGTGATGTACTTCATAAGCGTGATCTATCTTAGCATATTACATTCCTCTTGGTGGCCTGATGTGACACAGTACATCCCCTAAGTTTTGAATATACTATTATTTGATTGGTCATCTCTTGGAGACATTAGACACAATGTTCCCTAAGTGACTAACCTTGCATGAACTGAACAAGACTCCTTTGAACTTATTTTACACCCTTTTTTTTTTTACATTTTTACATTTTGCATTTTTTCCACCTTGCATAACGCAACTTGCATCTGTGGTACCTATTCTTTTTGTTCATAGCATTTTTCTTTCTGGAACCTTGTTAAAGTTATCAATAGGTATAACTTTAATATGGTTGAGTGAGAAGCCCAACTAGGGGCATGAATTTTCCCCATAGCCACTTTTCTATTTGTTTGTGAGTGCACACCAACTAGCATATGTATCTTACCCTTTAGGATTTCTCACCCCACGGACAACTAGTTATGTGGCCCCAAAGTGACTACAAGTGACTAAAATTGGTCCTTCTCACCTGTCAAGCTGTCATGTGTTCTCTCGCCCTAGAGTGAGTGTTGTGCCCTTAGCACACACGCCCCATTCGAAACGGGGGCCCTCTTTTCTTTTGTCTCGTCGGGTCTTTTGGGGCCACCTCATTTTGCGTGCCCCTCCTTTTTGATGTTTCGCATGGTCGATGTTGCTCCAAGGTTTCATCATAAATCGACCATGCCTCTGCTTTTGATCTTTTGCTGCCCTCCGGGGCCTCACGAGTTCCCTCTGGCTTTTTGGCTCTGGAACGGCCCTTGGCCCCTCCGAGCCCAGGCGTCTGGGGTTCCCTTATCGAGCTTCCCCTTTGCATTTTCTGTCCTTCGCAGCGTTCTCCGGGCGTCCGTTCGCTCCTCGGGAACCGCCCTACCGTTCTCCGTTCAAACTCGTCGCGGGTGTTCGGGGTGGCGCCTGCCCCTTCGGGCCCCGGGCCTCGGAAGTCCGCTCCCGAACATCCATCCCGGTGTCGCCGTCTACGACAGCTACCCTCCGACAGCCGCCCGCCCCTCGGGCCCAATGATGCTCCTCGCCGTCGCCGCTAGGCAACGCGAGATTCCTTATGCGGTGAATTCCTTCCAGCCTCCCGCCATCCGGGCCCTGGGCCTATCTCCGCCGTGGCCGTTCAAAGTTGTCAAAAATCAAATGGTGGCCATCCTTCCTCATCTTTCCAACCGCCGGGCCCTGGAGTCTCCACCGCCGGCGTCGACTGAATTTGAATTTCACCAAATTTTGGCGAGGCCGTACCATCAATTAATGCGTGTATTAATGGCAGTTGGGGTATATAATGACTGGTCTGCCAATGTCATTTTCATAATCTGAATTGCAGCGAGTTGGAACAGTAAGCATCTGGAGCCCACCGCGAAGAGCAGTGTCACGATCGTCACCCTGAGCATCACTCCGTCGACCCCCCAGTGGATTCCGTGCCTCCCTGCCCAGCATATTTGAGGTAGGCCATCCCTGTTCTCCCTCCCATCTTTTTCATCATTTTGGGGGATTTAAACGAATTAAATAATTGGCTAAATTGAAACAAATGGTAGAGAACCATGTTGCACTCATTACCCATCTTTTGAAAATCTCCCAAACCCATCGGAATTGCCCTCGCTGCTGACTTGAGACTTTTCCGCATCGCAGCTGTTCTTCACACAGGGAAATCCGCCACCCTGGGCCCGAGCCTAGCCTTTGCCATTGGAATCTAAACTTGAAATTCTTATCAAAATGGTCATCCTTCCCGTCGAGCCCAGTCCATCGGGTTTCTCTTCCCGAGTTTCCGCTAGCATCCCGCCTGGCCCCATTTGCGAACATGCGCTGATTTTCGGCTTCCAGGCTCTGGAATGTCTTTCGCCGTTTAAACTTAACATAGAGCATGTGTCATTTCGCCGCGTCGGGCTCCAGGCTCCGGGGTTTCGTCCCCGAGTTTCCTCCACAGGATTTTCGTCTTATTTTGGTCACCTTCGGCGGAGTTCATCCCCGACTTCCCGCGATCCGGGCTCCGCTTCGGCTCTCACTGTTGAAACTTTGGCGGTGAGTTAGTGTGGCGTCATTGACGCCTTCGGGCCCCGGATCTCGAGATTTCGTGGCCGTTTTTCTGCCATTGAGCTAGGCGGGACCTTTTCGGCGAGGTCCCATGAACCACCCGCTTCCCCGGGCCCCGGCCTTGTCATCGCAGTGGGCTCGTTCTCCCAGTCCGGCAGCTTTCGTGTCCCCGGGCCCCAACTCTCAAACTTCCGTCCGCGGAAGTCCGCTGACCTCCTGCTATCAGAATTCTCCCCCCCCAGTCTGCCTGGTATCTAGATCACGGGCTTCCCTTGGCCGTCTAAATATTGCCGAACTCTGCCCTACCCTACGACCATTCGGGCCCGGCCGTCCGGGGTTCCTTCTCCAAAACTTCGTGATGGTTCTGTCATTCCGCATAGTGGACCCCCTTTTGGCTTCCCACCCACCAGGCCCTGAGCGTCTCCTCGCTGCCACGGTCCAAAATTGCTAAAAATCTCGCGGCGGCCGGTGTGTCGCATCTTCCCGGCCGCCGGGCCCCGCCACGCCGGAAGCCTCCAAACCTGAACCATAACCTCATGCCGGCCGTCCTTTGGCCTTGCGGACCCCGGCCCTTGGACTTCCTCAGCCAAATTTTTGCCTGCTGTCCACCGTTGCCAACGGCCGCCTCTTAGCTGCTTTCCAGCTTAAGACCTCCGATGTGCCTTAGATCGACCCAAACAAGCTCAAATCCAAAATCTGACTTCGACCCATGTCCTAAATTTTGTTCCTCTCCATCATGAGCCTCTCGAAACATTAAAATTTGACCAAGGAGGGTCCCCGGGAGCTTTAAGCTACGTTTTCCCTTCCTGACAGCATTCCTGCCAGGAAAGTCCAGCCCTCTGGGCCCAGATTGTCCATATGCCCTGAAACAAAGGTCGATAACGTCTAAGGATAAAATTTATGATATACTTAATTGATTATTTTGATGTTATGCTTAAAATATGGACTAACATGAACGCTTTTGATGTTTTATTGCATTGACTTTGCCCTTGCTTGCAAAATATATGGAATCAGCTGCAGGCACTTCAGGGGCCTCTGCTGAAAAGGATAAGGGCAAAATGTCAGGAAGGACCCCTTGCAGAAAAGAAGATAAAGATCAGATGAAGTTTCAGTTCTAGGATGAGCCACTCCAGTCCAAGGTCTCGATAGACTGGAAGGAGATTTCAGATACCAACATCGGCCAAGTGGACATAGATGAGTTCACTTAGAGGGTCAAGGTCAACCCTATGACAAAGAACGCCAGACTAATACGATAGAGTGGAATTGCCAAGGCTGCCGGTTTCCCTACTTCTCTCATTGCACCCAAACTAGTGATGGCTTGCCGAGAAGCCTATCAAGCTGACACTAGAACAATTGTGGACAAGGAGGGCAACATCCTCGCCGACATGTCGCCAGAAGGAATCACAAAAATATTTCACATTCCCACATTCCCACACATGGAGGTTCCCACATTAGAACAATACCAAGCAGCATGGGATGCTAGTCCATCAGGATGCAAGAAGTCTATCAACCTTTATTGGCTTAAGGAGAAGCGGGGCAGCGCTGTGAAGGTTCCCCACGAACTCTTTCGTAGCGATTTCCACAAGGACTACCACGACCTGGTAACTATGTTGAGCAGGGTCATGGGTCTCCCAGCAGCCGCCTACTTCCAAGAGTGGATGGCCTATTACATTGAGTAGATCCTACGTGGGAATGAGGATGTTAACACAAAGGTTTCATTCGACTGGGGAGGCATCATCAGCAACTACTTCCATGAGCAGTTTGTTAATGTCAAGAAGAGTTCTAAGTTCTATATGACCTCCTACCTGGTGTACTCTTTGGCAGGTCAAAGATAATACATCGGGCTATTTGTGGTGCCTGATCAGGGGCATAGGCGAGGGCTCAAGCCGTTTGACAAGTACCCTCAACTCCAATACCGCAACTTCAAAAAAGAGTACTGCCAAGTCAATGATGCCTTCATTGGCCATATTATCAGGTTAATCGCTGGAGACTTCGAAAGGATAGTCTCCCACAACCCCAGGGCACTCATAAAGGAGTATGCCTTCTTATTTATTCAATTCTCCAAGTTTATCTACATCCGGGCCCAAGGTTTCACCGAACGGCCAAATAAGTTGTCGCGGTACCCTAATGACAGGATCATCCTCCTGGAGCTTTCCCGATAGCTCCAGCACATCTATGCCGTCTTCGGCAATAAGCACGTAGTAGGGATCCCCTATCCCATGACCCTCGGCTAGGGCTTGTATCGACTACAGACTTCCTAATGTGCCAGCAATTCGGAGAAGGAGCTTAAAGAATATCATTTTGACTGGTACATGGCCCGCCCGTGGATGGATCCACATGGCCATGTGAGGAAGGCACTGGGGCTAGCGTATGCCCACAAATACCACATTGAAGACTTCTGGACAGATTGCAAAGATGACAAAGAGGTCCGCGCAAGGCACTACATGTGCATGGCCATACAGTTCCTAAGAAGAGTGCAACCGTTCTAGGTACCGGACCAGCTTGAGGAGGACGAGTCCACGATAATGCACCCAAGGTACCCTATGGTTGCCAACCTACCAATACCATCGATTGACTGGGATGAGCAAGAGGTCGATGACCTAGACACCATCACCCAACCAATCATAACTTGCACTAAGGAGTGGGTCAATGGGTAGGTGGCGCAACTGAGGCAACAAGGAGTAGTCCTTACATATGAAGCGCTCAAGAGCGAGCCCAGTGCTACAGAGGATGTCGCCGCCACCACATCAGCTGGTGAGACTTCTAAGTCTCCCCCCGTTACCAATCTCAAAAGAGAAAAGGAACAGAGACGGCACAGTCTGCGGACCCTAAGGAGCAAGCAAAAAAAGAAACGGGAGGGTCATCTCCCAAAAGACTCAAGCAGACGGTGGCTACGACAGAATTGTATCCTCCTTTGCTTCTCCCTGCCCCTCCTGGTGCACCGCCCGCCTCCTTGGCTGTGGTCGCATCATCTCCGCCGGTGGTGAACATTTCCATCCATCTTGCTCCTTCGCCCCCGGCCGGGGCAATAATTAACGTTGACTTCTCTTCCGGCATGACCACTCCCCCTTCCTCTTCTAATGCCATGTCACCTATTACATCCCTCCCTCTTGCAACAATAGCATCGCCTGTTCCCCTTGCCACCATGCCCGAGGCCTTTGCAAAGCACATGCAGAGTCTCCCCCCAAAGCTCTCGTAGATCCTAATGGACCCCGCTCTCCAAGCGGCCCTCGCCTAAGCCCTCACAACAGCTCAGCCTTCACAACTGCCAACAGGGTCGCCGGCCATGGAGGCCACAATGCAGATTTCAAAAGAGTTGGAGGAGTAGGAGTAGGAGGCCTCGAAGCCCATTGAGAAAGAGGTTGATGAATATTACGAGCACCTCGAGTACGAGCACCGAACCATCAACAGGGTGGTTTATGAAGAGGAGGAGATAGGCTCTTCTGAGGGCAGGGATGAAGAGGATGGCTCGGGTGCCAAAGAAATTATCCAAACTTTCGATGAGGACCTTGAGGAGTCGGCTCAGTAGCTAAAGGATGTTGGGGAGGAAGTAGAAAAGTCACCACACGGTAAAAGGGGCAGCCACCAGAAGAGCAACAGATAAAAGATATCACCGAGGCTGAGACCCATGTTGCTAAGAGCCCCGAGGCCGAGGCTACTGAAGAGAAGAAAGAAGGGGAGGCAGCAAAAGAAGAAAGCCCCACCCAACAATTGTCCACCAAGCTGCCCGTCAAACACCTCATGTTTGTTTGTGGCTCCGATGAGGACGAGGAGGATGCTACTAAAGACAAAGATGAGCCCCAAAAGGAAAATGAGGTAGAAGTCTTACCTCTGACGGAGAAGGGTGAGGGCAGCCATGATGCACCCAAGGATAAATCTGCTATGCCTGATTGGTTGGAAAAATAACTGGAGAAGACTACTCCTATTTTGAAGGATCCAAGAGTGAGGTTGGAGGCTATCTTGGCTCGATCCCTAAGCACGACAAAGAAAGAGAAGAAGCCCAATGTCTAATCTAAGATGACGATGGATGCTTCTGGCTCCCGAGCAGTACAAACTGCAACACCTACTGTCAGCCAGGCGGGGGTGAGTTACAATATTTATACCATTGATTTGGGGACAGCAACCAGGCAACAAAAGGTCGAGCACCTTGAGGAGTCGGTGGCCATGGTGGTGCACCTAATCAAGCAGGATAAGATATCCAAGGATGAGCTCAAAGTGCAGATTGCTGCCCTAACCGACTATATCCAGCAATGGTCCTCAGTGGATGACCTGCCCACCACCTCTGCAGCTGCGCCATAGTTGCTCTCCAAGGAACAGATTGACAAGATGGAGAGAAGGAAGAACTTGGAAAATACCACTGAGGTTTGGTTCTGACGGGTTGTATACATCAGAAACATGGGAATCATCAAGGCTGTGCAGACAGCCAATAAGTTCTTGGACCTAATCCAATCTCTGGAGAGCACGAAGAGGCTCTGCACCAATTTCCCTGCAATATACGACTCCACCTTCCCAAGAATTGAAGCCATCCTTCAGATGCCTGAGGGCACATGGGAGGAGAAGCTAGAGCTTAAGAAAGAAGATCATTGGCTGGTAGACGTATGGCGCAGAGATCTCGACAATCGCAAGGACAGGTTGGAGCAAATCCTGAACAGAGTGGATCCAGATATTGAATGGATTAAAGAAATCTAGGCGAAATGCACCGAGTACCTCAAGCTGATGACGGGCTATAATATGCCCATGGTGCAAATGGATGTCAAAAAGATCAAGCCATACTTCGAGGAGAAGATGAAGGACGGGGCAGCCGCAGAAATTTCAACGGAGTTCCTGAGTTTTGCTGCCTGCGCCTTTGACCGATCAGAGCTATTCAAAGACCAAGGCTCAAAGTACAACGAGGACTCGAAGCGGCTGGAAGAGAACGCTAAAGAATGGAGCTACCAAGCCTTAAGATGCGAGATCCTCGAGATAGACAAGCTCCAAGCCGTTATCCTCAAGTACATAGAGCACGCAGCTTCTGAGGAGTAAGAGGACAGTCTAGGCAAAAAAGAAGATTTCCCTGAGGAGTAGCTACAGCCAAGAAAACACCAATTAGCTACAGGACGAAAGAGCAATAGTGCCATCCACTAGATGACAAAATAGGGAAGAGACAAAAAGTGTTTTTAAATTGTAAATCTATGTGGGGGTAGGTGAAACCCTATTTTGTAATGAATCTTAGCCATTCATTTAACTTTTTGAAAACTATAAATAGAGCACTCCCCTCATTTGCAAAAGGGAGAGTTGAGTTGTTGTAAAGGCATGCTGCAGAAATTTATAAGAAATATCATTGACTTGGTGTATTTCCTTAATTTCTCTTATGTCATTTGATTCATTCTCCAATTTAACATGTTCAGCTTAGATCTTGTTGCTATTTAGTTAGTTGTTTGCTTTATTTGGATAAATCTTAGGAATGCTGTTGGGTGACTATGAAATTTTTTACTTTGTTGATGATCCCTTAGTCCATACTTTTTGCTGTTTACTGAAGGTAGACAGCTGTGCAAAGTTAGCCTGGACTTGATTGTAAAGCTTCCCTAAATCTTTATCTTTGATTCATGCATGCATGTGGTGAATGAAGGATAAAACATCTGCAGCCTTTAGAAGATAGCACAATTTCCATGATACTGTGAAATCTCTGGTTAAGTGAGACATTGTTTTAAGGAATTGTCCATTGCAAGAACTCCATTGTTACTATTCATAGCAAGTTTCAGACTTAGGAACTTTTCTCCTCCTTCACCCTTTTTTCTTTTTTTTAGTAACTAACCTATGCCAAGGTTCATTACACATTGTAAAGCCAAATCCATAAACTAAATGGAGTTTAAGATTGCTGTTTGAACCTACAGCCGGCGCATATCAACTTCCCATCCTAAGAACTCCACTTCTAGATCCAACTTCATGCTTTGTGTCCACACTTTGTATTTTCTGTAAGACTGCCTTGTGATTCCAACAAATCACATCAAACTACTGAGGTATCTAAGCACTGTCATGACCTAACATCCGAGAGACCTTGGGATAGTGTTCTATAGTCCGATTATGAGAGATTGTCTTTTAAGAGAGGTAATGCACCTACGCACTACCTGTGTTGAGAAGTGCATAAAACACCATCAACAGAACTGGCGCTAGAAGGAGGGCCACGGTGAAGATACTAAGTTAAGAGATAAAGTAAAGCTGGATCGGATTAGATCATTTTCCCCAGAAAGGTTTCAGAGAGTTCTATGATCAACACTAAACAAGGGAGAATTTGAAGAATTGCTGCCTCCCATGAGGGCAAAACAAGCACAAGGAAGTAGCGCCGCCTCTTCCTCTTCCTCCATTCTATTTCTCCCATTTCACTCTCACCTTCATTTGGATGGCCTTCATCTTCCACCCAACCATCTCAAAAAGCATTTACATCATCTACCTCCGACAGCCAGGGGTTCGCTCCTCTCCCAGCCCTTCCAGCTCAAGGCATAGTTTAGATAGCCATAGCTTGAGGGCACCCCCACATTATCGTTGTATTGCCAATACAGCCCCAAATTCTCGTTCTCCAACAGCAAGTGCCACCTCCGCTTCCCCCCATGGTTTGGTTGGTGCATAACCCTTTGCTGATACATTTCGCTGTTTACAATGATATGCCCAAGAATCCGAAGGGATTTTGATCAAAGTTCCATCCACGTGGTATGCAAAGAACAGCTGAAGAGCATATCAAAATATTTGAGACGGGTGTCACCGAAATGCAAGTGGACCACGAGGATGTTGCATGTCGCCTCTTTTCGCACTCATTGGGAGAAGAGGCCTTCTACTGGTACATCAACATGCCGAGGGGATCCATCACCTCGTGGAACCTGATGAAGAATGCCTTTCTGCAGAAATACAAGATCCCTGTCAACCCCGCGGACCTTTACCAATAGTTTATGTCCATCAGAAGGGAGGTCAACGAACCTATTGGCTCCTTCAATGGCCGCTTCCATCGAGCTCACATGAGGCTTCAGGCTCCGTACCTCCATGATGATGTGGCAGCTCTTCCGGTCTACTATGCGGCGCTGGACAACCACACGTCGGCCTTGGTGAAAAGGATGCGCCCACCGCCCGCTACCCTACTGGCCACCTATGCAAAAGTTGTTTTCGCAAGTGTGGACTTGGGGTAAAATATCTCCGGCCCATTGCCCCCTTTGGGGCCGGTAGCACACCTAATACAGATTCAGGTGCTTAATCAGGCATTTGTTTATCAAACCCCTCTTATGAACCAGGTACTCCAATTGCCTATGGTGCCGCATCAGGGGCAGCCGCTGAATTATGCACCTCCTGTGACTTCCTATTTGTAGCCCTAGCAACAGTACAACTATTCCCAGATTGCTCCGCAACAACAGACATATTCCCAACAACCCCAGGCACCATTGTACCTATCGGGACCGGACTTTCCTCCAGCCTATCAAAATCAGCCGGCGGCCCCGCCCACTTTTCTCCAAAATCTGACCCCGTCACTTAGAGGCATGACTGAGAAGGACAAGCTGGAGGAACTAACGGAAATGATCAAGAAGATGTCTATGAAGATGACACATCTAAAGAATCAGAATAATTAGTTACAGGCCTCCCAACGCAATTTCCAGGCCAATCTCAATTAGGATAGCCAAGACAATAGAGACAACAGAGATAATCGAGAGGTGGGCACCTCCTCTGGGCAGAATTATGAGAGGGGGCAAAACACCAATCAGAATGCAGAAAGAAGACCTTCTTAGAGGTAGAATCGTACCAGGAACACCAGGCCCAACAACAGTGGTGTCCCCACACCATTCGATCAACCGGCAAGCAACGATAAAGCATCCAGCAGCGTGTATCTGGCTAAAGCCGCTTTGTCCATATGGTGTCGACTTCACAAAACCAGCAAGCATTCTAAGCTGGATTGTCTCAAGTTCCAAACAGCTGCTGAAATCTTCCGGGTGGAGGTACAAAATGCTGTTGATAATGCCAACTATAGGGACATTATCCCGTCTGAGCCATATGACTCCTCTTGTCTCGAATCAGGCGTTGTTCCCGCGAGGAGACTGCAATGAGCCCGAAGCCGAGCCTACTCCCATTGAGGATGAAGGAGCTCAGGAGGTAAGTAATGAAGAAACCTTGGCTTAGCTCTTTGATTCAGTAGATAATGATCTGGTAGATGAAAAAGAACCATTTATAGATGATGTCCACATGTTCCATCAACGATCGAGTCCTTACTTCCTTAGGAATAGGCAAGCGGATGGACCTTTCACAACTTCTACCGCACTAAACAATTTCGCCACCCCGCCTAATCCAAATGCCAGCAATAACCTTGTGCTTCTTCATATACCCGCCTAGTAACTCCACAAGAACCAGTCTCAAAACCAGCCACAAAATCAGCCTCAAGGCCAACCTCAAAACCTATCTAGTCAAACAAAGGTCCAAACCCCTAGTTCTGTTATAGGCCAAGCTTTTAGCTCTAAAATCGAGTAGATGGGCGAATATGTTGCAGAAGAGTTCAAAAGGGTAAAAATTAGCTTATCCACCTTCGAATTACTCAAAGTTTCCGCCGTGAGGCATGCTTTCTTCAGGGTTCTGAATGGGACTCCATCCTCTAATACGACACAAGAAACCCCAGCTAAGAGGGTAACCTTTGAAGAGCCTAGGAAAGAACCTAAGATACAGGACAATACTAGAAGAAAGAATGATGCCCCCATAAATCGGTCAGCAAGTAGACGAGATGAAAAGGAGCCAGAAAGGGCTAATAAGTAGCTTTCTAAGGACCAATTGTTTAAGAAGACTAGGGATATGGATAATGAACAGAACAAAGGTCAAATAGCTCAAATGGACACACCAGTGGGCATCCTTCAAGGGAGACCGAAAACTCCTCCTTTCCTGACCACCATCAAGATCTTTGGGAAGAATCTTTATAACTGCTTGCTCGATTCAGGAGCGTCGACCAACGTCATGTCTTTGGCTGTCTGCAAAGCTCTTAGCATCACTCCCATGCCGTCAAAGAGAAAGGTGACCTAGCTAGACAAAACAGAGATCAACATCGTGGGTGAAATAAATTGCATCCCCATGCAGGTCGCTATAGACCCACGGATACAACAAGTCATTGATATCCAAGTGGCAGACATTCCTGATGCTTATGGAATTATTTTGGGAAGGGAGTTCACCAAGGCGCTGAATGGATACACTGCCACAGACCTTTATCACATGTGGCTACCATGGAAGGGACTACCAAATCAAATCCACATCAACCGTGAACCCCGTATAAAGTATATGATCACATAATACAATAATCTCAACGAGGTGTTGTTTGCTAAGATTGATTTGGAGAACTACCACCCTTTCACCTACCAAAATGAGGTCGGGCCTCAAGAAGAACGTGCAGATGAAGTGTTGCTGTTGTTGTGTAGTCCTTTAGCTGGTTCTACACGAATGCCCCCAGACACAGAAACATTGGTAGAAGCCGATGATGAGCCTGATCAAGAGGACAACTAGGGATTACTTAATGGCTTCTAGGAATTCATGGAAAAGTGTGCAAAAGATCAGCTTAGCCTAGGAGCTCGAATCAATTTCCAGGATCTCTTATTGCCAAACTAGTGCAGGGTTCACAATGCGGCACACTTCGAGTTTGACTATTGCTTGTGTCGAGTAGCAGTGGCGAATATTAGAAAATCAGCTGCTCCTCAGACAGGAACGCCAAAGGAGGCACCATTAGAGTCGCATGTTGATCATGGCCCCGAACTGAAAACCCCCCTAAGATCACAAGGCCCGCCGCCCAGCCGAAAGGGAACAAAAGTTCAATCAGGCATGAAGATAAGGAATCGTCTGCATGCTAGATGCTCCAGTTTGATGGATCGAAGTCTAAGCAAGGAGCTGGAGCAGGGATCAAACTCATCGGTCTAATGGGTAAGACGTTTCTCACTGCCCATCGATTGCAGTTTTATTGCACCAATAACGTAGCGGAGTATGAGGCCTTAGTCCTTGGTCTTCTTATGGCCTTGAAGAAAAATGTAAAAGTGCTGCAAGTTTTTGGGGATTCCGCACTCGTAGTTAAACAAGTCAGGAAGTTGTATTCCTGTCATGATAGGAGGCTCACAAATTACAAGCATAGGGTTTGGGATGTCCTAGAGGGCTTAGATGCATTCAACATATAATTGATCCCTCGTGCTTAGAATCACACGGCTGATGCCTTGGCTCAAGCAGCCAGCACTCTACAACCCCTCTCTTTATCTGGGCTCAAGAAATTCACTATTGAGATGACATCCACGCCATCATTCCTGGATAATGTCACCCACATGCAAGTCTTTAATGATGATAAGCACATCCTTCAGTTCATCACCAGAACTGACGTATTCGCAGCCCAAATAATTGACGAAGCTGATCCACAGGAGACTGAATTAGACATAAAGGGAGTTATTAACCTTAAGACCAACACAATCCTCAGAGGTATGGTTCAGCTGGAGTGCATTTTCAACTTGGATCAGATCAAAGATCAGGATCAGCAAACAAAAAAGGAAGCCATAAGTAACCAGTGCAATGCTCATAACCTTGGGATAGCCGAGGATACCAGGAATGTTTTTATCAGAAAGGTGTGCATGCCTAAGGAAAGTAAGGGAATCACAGAGGCATTGCGAAGATACCATGATGTGGTGGCATGGAGCTACTAGGATTTAAAAACGTACGACACCTCTGTTATCACACACACCATCCCTCTCAAGACCGAAGTGAGGCCCTTCCGCCAGTGACAATGCCCCATCAATGCCTTGCTAAAATTTATCATTTACAAGGAGGTGCAAAAGCTGCTTTTAGCAAGAATTATTTTTCTTGTCAGGCACTCCACATAGGTGGCTAATTTGGTCTCAGTCAAGAAAAAAAATGGAGAGATCAGATTATACGTGGATTTTCGCAATCTCAATCGTGCCTCAGAGAAAGACAACTATCCAGTGCCTTCATTGGACGAGGTGTTGCAGATCGTCAATGGCTCCCAGATGATGTCGTTCCTCGATGGATACTCTGGGTATAACCAGGTAATGGTGCAATACGAGGATTGCCACAAGACGGCGTTCACTACTAAGTGGGGGATGTTCGCATATAGGAGGATGTCATTCGGGCTCATCAACGCCGGCACCACTTTCCAATGCACCATAGATATCGCCATGGGAGTTCGGGGTTTCCCTAAACCCTAAGAAGTGCATTTTCGGAGTGACTGAAGACAGGCTGCTCGGGCACATCATTTCAGAACAAGGAATCTCCATTGATCCTGAGTGCATCGAGTCTTTACTTAAAATCCAGCCTCTGGGCAGCAAGAAGGAATTAAAATCTTTCTTCGAAAAGATCAACTTTGTCCGAAAATTCATTACAGATTTCATAGAAATTGTCAAACCTCTCAATGCCATGCTCAAACAAGACACCATAGTTTAGTGGACACCGGATGCCAAACAATCCTTCGAGAAAATCAAACGGGCCATTTTTGAGGCACCTGTGTTAATTAGCCCGGACTATCTGAAGCTATTTTACATCTACTCATTTGCTTCAAAGCATTCTTGTGCTAGCATGTTGACCCAAAAGGATAATGAAGGAAACGAGCATCTGATCACCTTTATGAGTGCTCCCCTTAAAGATCCTGAATTGTGCTACCACAATTTAGAAAAGCAGGTGTACGCTCTCGTCAGAAGAGTGAAAAAATTTAGACACTACATTCTACACAACAAGGTGTTTGCCATTGTCCCCAACCTAGCAGTCAAGACACTACTCATGCAGAATGAATTGGGTGAATGAAGGGCTAAGTGGGTCACCCTGCTCCAAGAGTATAATATGGAAATCCAACCAGTGAAATTAGTGAGAGGGCAGGTACTCACTCGCACAATAGCCGAAACAGCAGCAGAGGCTGGACCTGAACTCAGGGTACAGCAGTACCAGCTTGAAGATGTCTCCCCGGGAGAATGGTATCAAGATGTCGTTTATTATCTGTTGAATCATAAGTGTCTACCGCACCTGCAAGGAGTCCAAAATAGGGCCCTGAGATTGAAAAGTAATGGCTACATGCTGTAGGGTTCCATCCTCTATAAGAAGAATCATGAGAGCGTTTATCTGAGATGCCTTGGCAAGAAAGAAGTAGAACATGCCTTGAGGGAGTTTCACAATAAATTTGGTATAGGCCACGGTTCTGGTTCCTCCACGACACATCAAATATTGAGAGCGGGGTACTATTGGCCAACTGTCTTCAAAGATGCTCATTGCCATGTTTGTTCATGTCACACTTGCCAGACTGCTGCTACTAGGGAGAGGAATGTTGCTGTCCCACTGCAGCCCGTGCTGGAGGTAAGGCCTTTCGTATAATAGGGTCTCGACTTCATCGGTCTGGTAAGCCCTCCATTGTCTGCAGGACACAGGTACATTCTTACCGCTACTGATTATTGTACTAGATGGATGTAAGCGATAGTATGTAAGCAATGCACAACTGAAGTAGTTACTAATTTTTTAGAAAGTTTTATTTTAAATTATTTTGGTTGTCCGTATGCTTTGGTATGCGATAATGGACCTGTATTTGCTTCATTAAAATTTTTCAGTTGGGCATTTGACTATGGGATTACCCTCAAATTTTCATCCAATTACTACCCTCAGGGCAATGGCCTTGCCGAGTCCATGAATAAAAATCTGATTACTGTGATCAAAAAGCTGCTAGATAGGAATCCCAAGGACTGGCATACCCAGCTCCGTTTTGCCCTGTGGGCTGATCGCACCCACCACAAGGCTACCCTTGGCGATTCCCCGTTCCACCTTGTCTATGGCCTGGAACCTATATTTCCCATCCATCTGAAGATTCCTACTCTTCAGTTCATCAACGATTTTTATGAGGGAGGAGATCGTAGGGAAGCTCGACTAGCTGAGCTCTTACATTTAGAGGAAGTCTGAAACCGTGTAATAGAAAATTTTACCAAACATTAAGGCGTAGTTAAGAGATGGTTCGACCGCCGAGCCAAAATCAAGGCCTTTAGAATTGCATATTTGGTCCTATATTGGGACAAGGCCCATGAAAAGAAAGGGGGACACAACAAATTTGACAAGCTTTGGCTTGGCCCATTTCAAATAGCTGAGATTTTGGGAGATAATGCCTTTCGCTTAAAGACCTTAACTGGTGAGAATGTCTCATTGCCAGTCAACAGGCAGCACCTGAAGCATTACTTCCAGGCTTGAGCTCCTTCAAGCTTTTCATTCTAAATACCTGTACATAGGTTAGGGTAGTTGCTTTCTTGCTTGTTTGCGTTTGTTTGCATCGCTTTTGTTTTCTCCCTCCCAGCGGTTTTGTTTTGAAAGAGGTTTTTCGCTCCTTTGCGGTGGTCGTGCTCGCCTGACAAGTGGTTCGCTTTGCTGTCCGTTCTTTGTGTTCTTTGGCTAAACATTCACTCTAGACTATCGGTCTTTGAAAGCTATATGTGAATGATTTCCTTATTTGAACCCTGCTCAGAACTTGACCCTTAACTGGATCTTCTTACCCACATCTTAGATCTCGCACAAATTACATAATAATAAATTCTAAAGGACCGTACTATGGTTGTTATGACACCCTAATGAGTGAAAAATCTTAAGTCTACTCCAGTGACCACTGCAGTCTCAAACCCATTGTAGGCTTCAATGCTTACCCGGTCGAACTAAATGGTAAAAGAGAAAAAAAGAGAAACTCTAAAAAAAAGAAATAAATGATCGTATGGGCATTCGGATAACTCTACCGGGGCTATGGACGCCCAGCCGGCAGTAAAACAATATCCATGAGATTGTAGCAACAACTCTGCCGAGGCTATGGATGCCTGACTGGAAGTAGGGCAATGTCCAGGTTACTTTTGGTGTTAGAAAACTTATGTAGCTCACTCGGTTGAAGTGATGACCCTGGTCACTATCCCTAGGAAAGGAATGAACTCACCTCACACACGCTTCTGAGATGTCCGGTAAGTTGACCTAATTAAGGATCTCATTCTCCCAGATTCATCTTTAGAAGCCACTCCTGGTCTGCGAAACTAGAGATTCTGGGTCCTGAATGAATATTTATCCCTAGAACGCTCTGAGCATTCTCCAGCGGAGTTGCCATTTATTGTGCCCTTAGCACACACACCTCGTTCAAAATGGGGGCCCTCTTTTCTTTCGCCTCGTCGGGTCTTTTGGGGCTACCTTGTTTTACGTGCCCCTCTTTTTTGATGTTCTGCATGGTCGATGTTGCTTCAAGGTTTCATCATAAATCGACCATGCCTTTGCTTTTGATCTTTTGCTGCCCTCCGAGGCCTCGCGAGTTCCCTCTGGCTTTCTGGCTCTTGAACGGCCCTGGACCCCTCCGGGCTCGGCCGTCTGGGGTTCCCTTATCAAGCTCCTCGGGGCCCGCCCTGCCGTCCTCCGTTCAAACTCATCGTGGGTGTTCGAGGCGGTGTCTGCCCCTTCGGGCCCGAGGCCCCGAAAGTCTGCTCCGGGACTTCCATCCCGGGGTTGCTGTTTGCGACGACTACCCTCCGGCGGCCGCCCGCCCCTCGGGCCCCGGGATACTCCTTGCCATCGCCGCTAGGCAACACGAGATTCCTTCGATAGCGAATTCCTTTTAGCCTCCCACCATCCAGGCCCTAGGCCTATCTCAGTCATGGCCGTTCAAAGTTGTCAAAAATCAAATGGCTGCCATTGCTCCTCATCTTTCCGGCTGCCGGGTCCTGGAGTCTCCGTCGCCGCCGCCGCTGACTCAATTTACATTTCACCAACTTTTGGCGTAGCCATACCAGCAATTAATGCACATATTAATGGCAGTTGGGGTATATAATTCCTGTCCGCCAATGTCTTTTTCACAATCTGAATTGCAGCGAGTTGGAGCAGTAAGCATCTTGAGCCCACCGCGAAGAGCAGCGTCATGATCGTCACCCTAAGCATCACTCCGTCGACCCCCCAGTGGATTCTGCGCCTCCCTGCCTAGCATATTCGGGGTAGGCCATCCCCGTTTTCCCTACCATCTTTTTCATCATTTTGGGGGATTTAAACAAATTAAATAATTGGCTAAATTGAAATAAATGGTAGAGAACCAAGCTGTGCTCATTACCCATCTTTTGAAAATCTCCCAAACCCATCAAAATTGACCTCACCGCCGACTCGGGACTTTTCCGCGTCGCGTCTGTTCTTTGCACAGGGCAATCCGCCACCCCAGGCTTGAGCCTAGCCTTCACCGTTGGAATCCAAAATTCAAATTCTCATCGAAATAGTAATCCTTCCCATCGGGCCCGGTCCATCAGGTTTCTCTTCCCGAGTTTCCGCTAGCATCTCACCGCGCCCCATCTGCAAACATGTCGCTGATTTCTGGCTTCCGGGCTCCAGAATGTCTTTTGCCGCATTGGGCTCTGGGCTCCGGGGTTTCGTCCCTGGGTTTCCTCTTCTGGATTTCCATCTTGTTTTGGCTGCCTTGGGCGGAGTTCGTCCCCGGCTTTTGGCGATCCGGGCTCTGCTCTGGCTCTCGCTGTTGAAACTTTGGCGGTGAGTTAGTGTGGTGTCGTTGACGCCTTCGGGCCCTAGATCTCGGGGTTCCGTGGCCGTTTTTCTGCCGTTGAGCCAGGCAGGACCTTTTCGGCAAGGTCTCATGAACCGCTCGCTTCCCCGGGCCCCGACCTTATCATCTCAGTGGGCTCATTCTCCCAGTCCGGCAGCTTTTGTGTTTTCAGGCCCCAGCTCCCAGACTTCCATCTGCGGAAGTCCGCTAACCTCCTGCCGTCAGAATTCTCTCCCCCCCGTCCGCCCAGTATCCAGATCCCGGGCTTCCCTTGGCCGTCTAAATATTGCTGAACTCTGTGCTACCCTGGGACCCTTCAGGCCCGGCCGTTCGGGGTTCCGTCACTGGAACTCCGTGGCGGTTCCACTGTTCCCCATGGTGGACCCCCTTTTGGCTTCCTGCCCACCGGGCCCCGAGCGTCTCCTCTCTGCCGCCGTCCAAAATTATTGAAAATCTCGCAGCGGTCGGTGCGTCGCATCTTTCTGGCCGCCGGGCCTCGCCACGCCGGAAGCCTCCAAACCTAAACTATAACCTCATGTCGGTCGTCCTTTGGCCTCACAGACCCTAGCCCTCAGACTTCCGCCGTCGGACTTCCTTGGCCAGATTTCCGCCTGCTGTCCGCTGTTGCCAACGGCCGCCTCTTAGCTGCTTTCAGGCTTAAGACCTCTGATGCGCCTTAGATCGACCCAAACAAGCTCAAATCCAAAATCTGACTTCGACCCATGTCCTAAATTTTGTTCCTCTCCATTATGAGCCTCTTGAAACATTAAAATTTGACCGAGGGTCCCTGGGAGCTTTCAGCTACGTTTTCCCTTCCTGAGAGCATTTCTGCCAGGGAAGTCTGGCCCTCCAAGCCCGGATTGTCCAGATGCCCTTAAACGAAGGTCGATAACATCTAAGGATAAAATTTATGATATACTTAATTGATTATTTAGATGTTATGCTTAAAATATGGACTAACATGAACGCTTTTGATGTTTTATTGCATTGACTTCACCCTTGCTTGCAGAATATATGGAATCAGCTGCAGACACTTCAGGGGCCTTCGCCGAAAAGGATAAGGGCAAAAAGTTAGGAAGGACCCCTTGGGGAAAAGAAGATAAAGATCATATGAAGTTTCAGTTCAAGGGTGAGCCGCTCTAGTCCAAGGTCTCGACGGACTAGAAGGAGATTTTAGATACCAACATCGGCCAAGTGGACATAGATGAGTTCACTTAGAGGGTCAAGGTCAACCCTACGACAAAGAATGCCAGACTAATACGACAGAGTGGAATTGCCAAGGCTGTCGGTTTCCCTCCTCTCATTGCACCTGAACTAGTGATGGCTTGCCGAGAAGCCTATCAAGCTGACACTAGAACAATTATGGAAAAGGAGGGCAACATTCTTGCCGACATGTCGCCAGAAGCAATCACGAAAATATTTCACATTCCCACGTTCCCACACATGGAGGTTCCCATATTAGAACAATGCCAAGCGGTGTGGGATGCTAGTCCATCAGGATGTAAGAAATCTATCAACGTTTATTGGCATAAGGAGAAGCGGGGCAGCGCTGCGAAGGTTCCCCACGAACTCTTTCGTAGTGATTTCCACGAGGACTACCATGACCTGGTAACTATGCTAAGCAGGGTCATGGGTCTCCTAGCAGCCGCCTACTTCCAAGAGTGGATGGCCTATTACATTGAGCAGATTCTGCGCAGGAATGAGGACGTTAACACCAAGGTTTCATTCGACTGGGGAAGCATCATCAGCAACTGCTTCCATGAGCAGTTTGTTCATGTCAAGAAGAGTTATAAGTTCTATATGACCTCCTACCTAGTGTACTCTCTGGCAGGTCAAAGACAATACAACGGGCTATTTGTGGTGCCTGATCAGGGGCACAGGCAAGGGCTCAAGCCATTTGACAAGTACCCTCAACTCCAATACCGCAACTTTAAAAAGGAGTACTACCGGGTCAATGATGCCTTGATTGGCCATATTATCAGGTTAATCGCTGGAGTCTTCGAAAGGAGAGTCTCCCACAACACCAGGGCGCTCCTAAAGGAGTATGCCTTCTTATTTATTCAATTCCCCAAGTTTACCTACATCCGGGCCCAGGGTTTCACGGAATGGCCAAATAAGTTGCTGCGGTACCCTAATGACAGGATCATCCTCCTGGAGCTTTCCTGACAGATCCAGCACACCCAGGCCCTCTTCGGTAACAAGCACGTAGCAGGGATCCCCTATCCCATGACCCTCGGCCAGGGCCTGTATCGACTATAGACTTCCCAATGTGCCAGTAATTCAAAGAAGGAGCTTAAAGAATATCATTTTGACTAGTACATGGCCCGCCCACGGATGGATCCACATGGCCAGGTGAGGAAGGCACTGGGGCCAACGTATGCCCACAAATACCACATTGAAGACTTCTGGGCAAATTGCAAAGATGACAAAGAGGTTCACGCAAGGCACTACATGTGCATGGCCGTATAGTTCTTAAGAAAAGTGCAACCTTTCCAGGTATCAGACCAGCTCGAGGAGGACGAGTCCACAATAATGCACCCGAGGTACCCTGCAGTTGCCAACCTACCAATACCATCGATTGACTGGGATGAGCAAGAGGTCGACGACCTAGACACCATCACCCAACCAACCATAACTCGCACTAAGGAGTGGGTCAATGGGCAGGTCGCGCAACTGGGGCAACAAGGAGTAGTCCTTACATATGAAGCGCTCAAGAGCGAGCCTAGTGCTATAGAGGATGTCGCCGCCACCACATCAGTTGGTGAGACTTCCAAGTCTCCCCCCGTCACCAAGTCTCAAAAGAGAAAAGGAACAGAGACAGCACAGTCTGCGGACCCCAAGGAGCAAGTAAAGAAAGAAACAGGAGGATCATCTCCCAAAAGACTCAAGTAGACGGTGGCTATGACAGAATTGCAGCCTCCCTTGCTTCTCCCTCCCCCTCCTGGTGCACCACCCGCCTCCCTAGCTGCGGTCACATCATCTCTACCGGCGGTGGACATTCCCATCCATCTTGCTCCTTTTCCCCTAGCCGGGTCGATAATTAACATTGACTCCTCTTCCGGCATGACCACTCCCCATTCCTCTTCTACTGCCATGTCACCTATTACATCCCTCCCTCTGGCAACAATAGCATCACCTAATCCCCTTGCCACCATGCTCGAGGCCCTTGCAAAGCACATGTAGAGTCTCCCCCCCAAGCTCTCGCAAATCCTAATGGACCCCGCTCTCGAAGCGGCCCTCGCCCAAGCCCTCGCAACAGCTCAGCCTTCACAACCGCCAATAGGGCCGCTGGCCATGGAGGCCATAATGTAGATTTCAAAAGAGTTGGAGGAGCAGGAGCAGGAGGCCTCGAAGCCCATTAAGGAAGAAGCCAATGAATATTACGAGCACCCCAAGTACGAGCACCGAACCATCGACAGGGTGGTTTATGAGGAGGAGGAGACAGGCTCTTCTGAGGGAAGGGATGAAGAGGATGGCTCGGGCACCAAAGAAATTATCCAAACTTTCGATGAGGACCTTGAGGAGGAGTCGGCTCAGCAGCCAAAAGATGTTGGGGAGGAAGCAGAAAAGTCACCACACGGTAAAGAGGGACAGCCACCAGAAGAGCAACAAATAAAAGATATCACCGAGGCTGAGACCCATGTTGCCAAGAGCCCCGAGGCCAAGGCTACTAAAGAGAAGAAAGAAGGGGAGGCAGCGAAAGAAGAAAGCCCCACCCAGCAATTATCCACCAAGCTACCCGTCAAACACCTCATGTTTGTTCGTGACTCCGACGAGGATGAGGAGGATGCTTCTAAAGACAAAGATGAACCCCAAAAGGAAAAGGAGGCAGAAGTCTTGCCTCTGACGGAAAAGGGTGAGGGCAGCCATGATGCACCCAAGGATAAATCAGCTATGCCCGATTGGTTGGAAAAATAACTGGAGAAGACTACTCCTGTTCTGAAGGATCCAACAGCGAGGTTGGAGGCCATCTTGGCTCGATCCCTGAGCACGACAAAGAAAGAGAAGAAGCCCAAGGTCTGATCCAAGATGATGATGGATGCTTCTGGCTCCCGAGCAGTACAAATTGCAACCTACTGTCGACTAGGCAGGGGTGAGTTACAATATTTCTACCATTGATTTGGGGATAGCAACCAGAGAAAAAAAGTTTGAGAACCTTGAGGAGTCGGTGGCCATGGTGGTGCACCTGATCAAGCAGGATAAGATATCCAAGGATGAGCTCAAAGCACAGATTGTTGCCCTAACCGACTACATCCAGCAATGGTCCTCAGTGGACGACCTGCCCACCACCTCCGCAGCCGTGCCACAGTTGCTCTCCAAAGAACAGATTGACAAGATGGAGAGAAGGAAGAACTTGGAAAAGACCACTGAGAATTGGTTCTGACGGGTTGTATACATCAGAAACATGGGAATCAGCAGGGTTGTGCGGACAGCCAACAAGTTCTTGGACCTGACCCAGTCTCTGGAGAGCACGAAGAGGCTCTACACTAATTTCCCTGCAATATACGACTCCACCTTCCTGAGAATTGAAGCCATCCTTCAAATGCCTAAGGGCACATGGGAGGAGAAGCTAGAGCTAAAGAAAGAAGATCATTGGCTGGTGGACGTATGGCGCAGAGATCTCGACAACCGGAAGGATAGGTTGGAGCAAATCCTGAACAGAGTGGATCCAAATATTGAATGGATCAAAGAAACCCAGGCGGAATGCACCGAGTACCTCAAGCTGATGACAGGCTATGATATGTCCACGGTGCAAATGGATGCCGAAAAGATCAAGCCATACTTTGAGGAGAAGATGAAGGACGGGGCAACCGGAGAAATTACAACGGAGTTCCTAAATTTTGTTGCCCGTGCCTTCGACGGATCAGAGCTATTCAGATACCAAGGCTCGAAGTACGACAAGGACTGGAAGCGGTTGGAAGAGAATGCTAAAGAATGGAGCTACCAGGCCTTAAGATGCGAGATCCTCGAGATAGACAAGCTCCAGGCCGTTATCCTCAAGTACATAGAGCACGCAGCTTCTGAGGAGCAAGTGGACAGTCCAGGCAAAGAAGAAGATTTCCCTGAGGAGTAGCTACATCCAAGAAAACAACAATTAGCTACAGGACGAAAGAGCAATAGTGCCATCCACTAGATGACGAAATAGGGAAGAGACAAAAAGTATTTTTAAATTGTAAATCTATGTGGGGGTAGGTGAAACCCTATTTTGTAATGAATCTTGGCCACATAATAAAAATGAATCTTGGCCATTCATTTAACTTTTTGGAAACTATAAATAGAGCACTCCCCTCATTTGCAAAAGGGAGAGTTGAGTTGTTGTAAAGGCATGCTGCAGAAATTTATAAGAAATATCATTAACTTGGTGTATTTCCTTGATTTCTCTCATGTCATTTGATTCATTCTCTAATTTAACATGTTTAGCTTAGATCTTGTTGCTGTTTAGTTAGTTGTTTGCTTTATTTGGATAAATCTTAGGAATCCTGTTGGGTGACTGTGAAAATTCCTGCTTTGTTGATGATCCCTTAGTCCATACTTTTTGTTGTTTGCTGAAGGTAGACAACTGTGCAAAGTTAGCCTGGACTTGATTGTAAAGTTTCCCTAAATCTTTATCTTTGATTCATGCATGCATGTGGTGAATGAAGGATAAAACATCTCCAGCCCTTAGAAGATAGCACAATTTCCATGATACTGTGAAATCCCTGGTTAAGTGGGACATTGTTTTAAGGAATTTTCCATTGTAGGAACTCCATTGTTACTATTCATAGCAAGCTTCAGACTTAGAAACTTTTCTCCTCCTTCGCCCTTTTTTTCTTTTTTTTAGTAACTGACCTATGCCAAGGTTCATTGCACATTGTAAAGCCAAATCCATAAACTAAATGGAGTTTAAGATTGTTGTTTGAACCTACAGCCGGCGCATATCAACTTCCCATCCTAAGAACTCCACTTCTAGATCCAAATTCATGCTTTGTGTCCACACTTTGTATTTTCTGTAAGACTGCCTTGTGATTCCAGCAAATCACATCAAACTACTGAGGTATCTAAGCACTACCATGACCTGACATCCGAGAGACCTTAGGAGAGTGTTTTGCATTCCGATTGTGGGAGATTGTCTTTCAAGAGAGGTAGTGCACCTATGCACTTCCTGTGTTGAGAAGTGCATAAAACACCATCAACAGTGAGTATACATTCTATTTTTCAAACAATTAGCGTAGATTTAATCCAGAACTAGTTGGACAGATGATCAAAGCTTTATTCAATTCTTTCATCTCAACACTTGTGTGTTCCTTTGTTCTTATGCTTAGTTTTCCATGGTATCTTCATCATGGGGGCTTGATCATCCCTCTTGATTGTTGTCATTCCATCTTGCTAATGTAAGTACATTTGAACCCTCCTCTCAATGTTCATGGCTACTTTAGTGTGAGTTTGGAGCAAGTTCATCCTCTCACTAAAGTGGGGACTAAATGTACTGTAGAAAACTAACTCCTTGTCATTTTCATGCCTTTTAGATCTTGTTTCATGGTGTTGGAACTATGTTTCTCTGATTTTATGTTGTGACATGGCTTGAATATGCTTATTTAGGTACTAAAATTCAAAGAAAAACATCTTGTGAAAGTGTTGTGAAGTGTTGTAAGACATTTATACATTCTTCTAGACTCTATTAATTAAAATTCACCTAAAAATCACCTTTTTATTCATCAACAAGTCATATTTTGAATTGTTGTAAAGTCTTGTAACAAGCTTTCATGCTCTCCTAGGCACATCTTCACTATTTATCCCTTCTTGTGATTTATTTGACCCATTTATGCTATCATATGCTTAATTAAGTGTATTTTTGAGTATTATCCTGATAAACAATATTAAATACAACATATTTCCCGACACATGTTTTCAGTTACTAGGTGGAACCCATTCACCATGGGTGTTGAATGAGTCCCCCTTGGCCCCAAATTAAAAATATTTTAAATTTCCTTTCAGGATTTTATTTAAAAACACTTGATGTTGGCTTGTGATGAGGTATGAATAGGTAACTAAGGCACACATGTGTATAAATAACTAATTTGACCTCAATTCAACCCCCATTCATCAAGTTCACTTATCCACCTATTCACTCAAGCATTCAAGCATTTTACAATATCTTTTCAAGCACTATTCAAGTATTTTGAAGAAACCATTGACATTGCTTCAGACTTGCATCATCAAGGGGTTGGTAAGTTAATAGCAATTGCATGCTGTTAGTTTATCATTCCTTTGCATTTCATTATTTTATTGAAGGTTTGATTACCAAAAGCAGGGTTTTACCAAGGAAAACCCCTATTCACTAACCTTAAACCATTTTTCCCTATTGCATGTTTGTTTGTAGACCTAGGTATGTAGATTTTACAATTTTTTTGGTGTTGAATATTTGTTTACAAGTCAACTAGGTGCTTCAAGTCAACTTAAGTCTATTTCAAGTTTGGAGAAGGTTTTCTTTCTATTTTGTATAGAATTGACTTCAACAACCCAACAAGTAGTGATTCCCAGATTTGGTGTTAAAGAGTTGTCTCCTAATTTTTCAAAAAATTGTGAGAGGAATGATTCGCCACTTGTGGTGAATGAGACCTGCCTTAGGACTGAAAATCTGAATTTTGTCAGATTCTAGATCCCGACAGACATAAACTTGCTTTGAACAGTTTTTCACCAGGAGGAATAATTTTCCACCCTAGGTGAATGAGGCCCACTGTGAAAAATTAGTAATTTCAACCAGCATCCAGAAAACTCCAGATTCATCACACTTCATCTAGGTGCACTTAGATTCATCTTGTTTCCTTATGTTCTACATATTTTCTTCATTTACTTAGTTGTTTGCATATCATAGTGTGTTTTGAAACATAGATTTAATTTCACTTTTGAATTCATTTTCATCTATTTTAAATTATTCAATTGCATTTAATTAACTTCAATTAGGTTAGACAACATAACACATAACATTATTTGAATGAACTATTTTGCATTTTTGGCCTTATTGTCTCCTTTTAGGTGAAAACCCTAGAAGAGTTAGAGAAGTCCTAAGAGCCAAAAATCAATAGTTTAGAAATAAACATTTTGAACTAAATCTTCACTTTCTAACACCTATAGTGGTTTTACTGTAGAAAAGAGTATCCCTTTTTCACATTTAATTTGGGAATAGTTAGTATTAAAATGAGCCTAATGTCACCTTGATTTAGTGTTGTAATGTGTTTTACACATTCAAATTAAGTCTAGGGCCCTTCTAAATAAAATGGACTTAATGGTGCATTATTTAGCATGTTGTAAAGTGTACCTTTACACTTTCACACAAATCTACGACTTTATTAATTGAGGTTAATTGAGCTTAATTGGCCCCTTTAATTCAAATCCAAGCCCAATTAATTACTTATTCTAAGGGATAAAACCTGACATTCATTAATTGTATTACATAACACTTATTGTTACAAGGTGTGTGTCCTAGGTTAGTGACCTAGGATCCACTCGCCACCTGGTGGATGGGTCCTCACTTGTTCCTAGGACCTTATCTTGGCATAGCATTTAACACCCCTCAAAGTGTGCTCTAGTTAAGTATGTTAGGACCCATTTGCCGCATGGTGAATGGGTCCTCACTTAACCCTAGGCCACCCCTTGGAATATGTTTTTGGTAGTATTTTAATGATTTCAAATTCAAAATCAAATGTCTGCTTGTATTATTTTAATTTTAGGAATTAAGAATAAGTTATGTATAAATACAAGTCTATTTCACTTAGTTTCACCTAGAAAGTGTTCATAAGCATCCTAGATCTTCATAATAAATCAATATTACTTTCACAAGATCATTATAGAGCATTCAAGATCATTCAAGAAGGCATTCAAGGGAAAATTATTGAAGTTTATTGAAGCAATCAAGATATCAATCATCATGTCAAAGTCATGCATGTTGTCGAGCTAATGTGATGTTATAGCATTGGTGATCACGTTCAAGTGTTCAAAGCCATTATCTTATATCAAGTTCATTGTCAAGATCTACACTCATTGAGGCTAGTTCATGGCAAGTTTCATATTTGTAATCCAAGGTTTCAATTGAGGATTACTGAGTTGTGACATTGCATTTTCTTAATTCATCTTTCCTTTCATGCATTATTTCATTACAAGGTTAATTACCAAAATAGGGTTTGACCAAGGCAAGCCCCTATACCCTAATAATCAACATTTTTCTTCTCCTTTGATGTGTGATTGTAGGTTTTAGGTTGAATATCAATTGGAGACAAAAAATGAAAAAGTTCTCAAAGTTCTCAAAGTTGCTAAGAAAGTTGTCTAATCACATAAATTGAGATACATAATTTATTTTCAAGTTTCCAATAGTCTCTGACTAGGATCTAGGAGTCCAGACATTGAAGAATATAACCCAAAAAATGATTTCCCAAAACCTTAGCTAGGACCCATTCACCATAGGGTGAGTGAGTTCTTAGTGAGGCCTAGAAAAGAACTTTTTGCAACAGGTACACAAAATCTCACCGTTTTAAAACCTACGTTTTGATTGCTATATTGGTTAGGTTTGATTTCTAATTCTCATTTATGCATTTTAACCCTCATAATTGAGTGAAACAAGAAAAATAGGTTCCATCCATTTGGTTAATCCATCTTGGATCTTCACCCAATCGATCACATCAACACACATTTATCTTCGTTTCAATAGTTATCTACTCTTATAAAATTGAATAGGATGTGAACTAGTGATTTGTGAGACTCTCCATATATTTTAAATGTATTTATATAAAAAAATGAAATTAAATTGTAATTTTTTTTGTGTCTTCTTCGATAACTAGTTTTTAATAGTAAACAATTTTTTTTTAAAATGATGTGTATTACATTACACATAATTTTTTTTGTACAAAGGATGAAATTATGATTCTTTTGAATTTAGGTTGGTAAGTTCATCAATATCTAGTGCTTGTATTTCATTTTAGAACTTTTTATTGAATATTTTTCTTTTAATTATGTTTTGAAGTTAAACCAATTATAATTTAGACATAGGTGTATTACATCACACATAATTTGTTTATAATGTATTTAAATTCATTTTTTTCTTTTTTTAAAACAAAGACATCAATACCTAGTGCATAGATATTTTTCAATTTTTTCCATTAACTTACTCTTTTTCCACATGTGTAGAACACAAAACTTGATTTTCTATGAAAAAACTATGTTCAATAAAACTTTTAAAAAATAATAATAAAACCAAAATTTATTAAAATTATAGTTTTTGGAAAGCTCATTTTGATGACTATGATCGTGCAACTCAGTTTTTCAAGTTGATTCCATTTGGACCTTCAACTTGTGATTTGAAAGCTAAAAAGCTTCACAAATTTGAAAAGGTAGGGTGAAAGGTCAAAAATTAGGGTCTTCATTCAAAGGTGCCTTCAAAAAAAGGCCATAAGATGGAACACATAATGTGACCATTAACCACCTTTGAATGAAGGTTTTTAAATTTAACGATTGACCTTCATTCGAAGGCCTAGCAGACCGTTCTTTTATTTTTACTTTTTTAGGAAGTTGATTTTTCTTAATTAATATTAGCAATTTTTTTTTTTTAAGTTTTCATATTCTATGCTAATCAATTTATAAATTTTTAATTGAAACTATGTTATTTTTTAAATCCTTTCAATCTAAAAATTTATCAAATGTTTTATCTTTCTTTTGTAAATCAATATATAAACAAGATAAATTTGCATTTTTTTTCTAAAAGGAAGACTTTGGAGTAGAAAATCTTTGAGTTGAGCTTTACAATGAAGG
The DNA here is from genome assembly GCA_007258455.2 of Sequoia sempervirens. NCBI lineage: Eukaryota > Viridiplantae > Streptophyta > Pinopsida > Cupressales > Cupressaceae > Sequoia > Sequoia sempervirens. Next base: position 145,097,549 of record VDFB02105785.1, read on the forward strand.
AGATGGGAAATAGAAGTACAAGATAAAATAAGAGTGCACTAAAGGGTATGTGCAGGATCATGATGGGCCAAAAAGTAGCGATATGATGGGTATGTGTAGGGTATGTGGCTAATGACTTTTTTTTACCCAAAATTGATGAAACAAAAAGGGTTTTTAAAGGATATTCTCATATTTCCACCAATATAAATTATGCTTTACTCTGAATTTAATAAATAATTATTATTCATTTTCTATTTGAATTATGACTAAAGTTTTGATTGATAGGCTGATTGAAAAGCTTCTATAAGATAGCTTTCAAAGGGTATCACATTTTTTGAATCTGAAACATGCATCAGATTCTATGCTTTGCATACTATAGGATTAAAAAAATATTGAATTTCATGAATTTTTGACCAAGTTAAGTTGGTCAAACATATGAGTTTTTATATTTTAATGTGGTCAACACTATATACAATTAAGAAAAATATGTCAAGTTTTTTTTATCAATTATTTTGAATCTATTTCTTTGGTAATTGGAAATTAAGAAATGGAATTTTAATTTCTATCAAATGACTTAAATTATAGTCCCTTTCAAAAACAATCTTGAACAAGCACTTACCTTGTTTTATGCCATCTTTTTTGGGTGTTTGGTAGTGTAGTGTAGTAAAATGGATCCCTTGACATTTTCACACTGGTTTGGGTGCTCCTTGTGGATTTTGGCTTAATGTTGCCCTGATTTAGTGTTGTAATGTGGATAGCAGATGCGCATTAGGTCTTGGGACCTTGTGAATTAATGGAATTTAATGGTGCTATTTCAAAGTGTTGTGAAGTGTTGTAACACACTTTGACACTTTCCTAGGGTTTTATCAATTAGCGAAGCATAATAAACATAAACATAATCAAATCCAACCTTAATCTAGCCTTATTTGGAGTTTTGTAAAGTGGTGTAACACACTTTCACATTTATCTAGGCTTGTCATTAATAATTGGTCTTTCTTATTCTTTAATTGGCCCTTTTTGCATCCACAAGCCTCATTTATTGCATCTTTGGAGGATAATCCCAACATCAATCATTGACCAATCATATTCAGGTATTACTGGCTTGTGTGGCCCATATTTAGTGTTTGTGACTTATTCTCCACCTTGGGTGAATGAGTCCCACCTAGGTATTTTTGCCCCGAATGCAGGTTCCACACATTTCTAAGCACTTTTCATTTTTGGTCCCATACATTATATCTAGTGGGACTCATTTGCCACTTTGGGCGAATGATTCCCATGTGACCAAAATTAAAATTTAATTCAAATTTCTAGTGGGATTTCACTCTCCTAGATCTAATGTCAGCTTTTAGTATTGTAATTTTAGGAAATCTTGCATAATTAAGTATAAATACAAGGTTCTTTCACTCATATTCAACACCTAGCATTCAAGAGTTCACAAGAGCATTTGAGCATTCACAAGAGCATTCAAGGAATTTCAAGGATATATTATCAAGCATTTTAGAGCATTCTTTAGGTGTCAATCATCTTGTCAAAGATTGCATTCTTCATGTTTGTTATTGTGCTAACAATTGTTATGTAGAGTTTATGATTCAAGCAAGCATTGCATTCAAGATCAATTTCATTCAAGCAAGAGTGAAGAACCACATCCATTGCAACCATTTTAAGCACATTTGCAACACCTTATTGCTAGGTTTTGGTGAGTTGCAACATTGTGTTTTGTTCATTCATCATTCTCCTTTCATATTGTCTTTCATTTCAAGGTTTAATTACCAACAAGGGGTTTGACCAAGGAAAACCCCTATTCACTAATCCCCACAACATTATTCCCTCTTCTTGTGTGTGATTTGTATAGATAGGTTGCAAATTTTTCAAGAAGCAAAGTTGGAGAAAATATTTCAAATCCCTAAAGTTGTCATCAAGCCTTGGAGAAGCTTGGAGAAGGTTTATAGGTGGCAATTTGTTGTTTTAGGTCTGGAAACTAGTCAAGAAGAGTATAGCAGACCGAGAGGAACAAAATCAAGTTTAGAACTTTTGAAAAAGTATAAATGGACTGGTTTGCCACTATTGGTGAATGCGTCCCACTATTCAGGCTTGATAGAGATTTTTACAGATCCAGATACCCTTTGGGTGAAACCTATATCTACACATTTTTCCAAAAACTAGACTAATTCACCCAGCCGAGTGAATGAGTCCCAATCACCATTAACAATAAAATTTCCAACATTCCAAACCTCCATTCTACTTTCTTCAGTCTCCTAGGTGCACAATTTAAGTTTTATAGCTTTCTATTGCATTTTCCTTGTCTTTATAAGTCATTTAGGATTAGTTTGAATTCAACTAGGGTTTTTTGTTACAACTTGCATTGCATTGTATTTTCCAAGTCTAAACTTGGTGGTAAACCCCTCATTAGATATCATTCAACCTTTAGTATAGTCCCTTTGGAAGATTTTAATCTCCTTTGCAGTGAAATCTCAAGGGTTTTTTCTTGAGTGAAGAGTGTGAAGAATTGCAGGCCTCTCTCCTTTAAGGTCCAGAACCCTAAAGTTGAAAGAGATCCTACAATTTTTAACCTTTTCATTTTGGTGAACCTACATTTAGAGAATCATAATTCTAATTTGGAGTGCATTTACATCCTAGATTTAACTTGCATTAACATTGCATTAGGTTTTGCATTGGTTAATTTGCATTCTATGGTTTCAGATTTTAAATTAGTGAAAAGCTCATTTAGCTTGCATTATTGCATTTAATTTCATTGAAAATTAATCAAATTCCACATTTGTATCTTAGATTGGCATCGAAAGACATAAAAAGCATAAAATTCAATTCAAAAATTCTGAAAAATTTTCAAAAAAAAAAGTACCTGGACTCATTCGCCACCTTGGGAAAATTGATCCCTTTGGATATTTATCACTACATTTTCTAGCATTTACAATTTAGTTTATGAGTTTTTCTTTGCTATTTTTACATTATTTTTTAGTTTCTAGAATTTTAGCTATAAGCATTTCATTGTTCTTAGCTTACATTGCATTTGCACTCACCCCACATTTAGTATCCTTTGTATGAGTGCTTGGTGTCCTATTGCTTATACCATAGTGAGAAGAAGTTCAAGGATCATTTCATCCCGCAATAGCACATTCGTTATGGATCCTGGGTTATCTAGAGCTTCCACTCCTAGTATTGAAATTATTACACTAGGCACATATAACACCCTTATCAATTCTTTGCCTTCAAGTAGCATGCAAATTGAACCAAGGAATGATAGTATCCTACAAGAAAATATAATTCAAATTCATGAGGATTTAGTAAACTTGCAACATCAAATAAGCCTTGAAAACATTTCAACTACCAAAAAATTTCCTATGATAGAAAACACTCACCGGATGCTTGAAAGTGAAGATGGACTTGACCTTGTGAAGAACATAGTTCAAATCTTTGGAAAGCATCTTCCCTCAACCACTAGTTGTCCTTTACCAACAAGCAATGTTACAAGTAAAGGAGGAACCTAAATTCCTCCTTCCACAACAATAGCCTCAATACCTACCTACACCAATCCTCAAGTCATAACAATAATGCAAAAAGTTAATAATGTTATTCCTTCCCTGGGTATTCCTGCTAGCATCCCTAGTTCTTATGCGGCATCACAAGTTATATCTCCTACCTTACTCCCTATAAGAATTCCATTCACTTGTCCTAAAAACACATACACTCCATCACCACTTTCACTTCCATCTCATAACATAAGTAATGACCCCCTCATATGACAAAAAATTTCCAAACAGTTTCATCCCTTCAAAAGAAAATTTCCACCATAAACCAAAATGAAAATTGCCCACTTACATATTATTTCAAAAGTAGCCCATTATCCTTGGAGATATTGCAAATACCAATGCCACAAGGTGTAGAAGTTCCTAGATTTGAGAAATATGGAGGGAAGTGAGATCGTTCTAACCATGTTAATGCCTACACTTCCTTATGTAGTGACTTTGTCTTTGATGATAAACTTCTGGCAAAACTTTTTCCTACGTCTTTAAAGAATGCTGCCTTGGAATGGTTCTCTTCTTTACTGAAAAAACTCAATTCGTTCATTCTACGAACTTGTTGAGGAATTTGTAAGCCATTTCCAAGTGAATATGAATCCCAAGATGAACTTGGATGATTTGATGAAATGCAACCAAAAAGAGGAAGAAAAGATAACTAATTTTATCTCACATTATCAATTGCTTTATTCCCAAATTGATGTCAAGGTCCCTGACTCACACCTTCAAAATATGTTCATAGAAAATTTACAAAGAAGAATCCAAGAAAAGCTTACCATGATGAAATTCCCATCCTTCATGCACTTGTGTACTACCCTCCGTGATTATCAAAATTTAGTTAGTATTCGAGATAGAAAGTCCACTTCTATTCAAATCGAGATATTTGAGCCCATAAACCAAAACTATTTCTGACCCTTTAGAAAACAAGGTAAAGGGTTCCTTCAATTTAACCTTCCTTAGAAAACCACTCAAAATGTCAGTAACCAAGTAGCTAGTATTAAAGCCACAATTTCCTTTAGCTATGGGGATCCCAAAGGAAAATTCGCTCCCTTTCCTGATACCCTTCATAACATAGTGTACCAACTTTTAGAACAAAACATTATTACCTTTCCTCCCATTGAAACACCTGACCCTAATAAGCCCTTACCCCAGAGATTTAAGTCAAATGAGCATTATTGCCACTATCAATGAAAAAATGGACATGACACAAAAAATTGCAAGCATCTTAAACATATTGTACAAGACATCATTGATTTTGATTGTCTATCCATTGGAGGTGTTAGTAATCAAGGAAATAAGTCTGTCACCCCTCTAAACAAAAACTTGCATATTTTCACCAATGCCATGCCAAAACATAATATTTCATTTGTCAAAGCAAGGGAAACTACAAAGAATGACGTGATGAATGTTGATACAAATGATGAAAATAATGATCCTGTTCGAAATAATGCTATCAATGTCAATCCTATAGATGAAATGGTAGGGGCAATAGATGTCATCCCTCACAAGGTCTGACCTAAGAATTCTCTTGATATTTCTTTCTCCACTAAAGATATACTTAACATTTTTTCCAATGGTCCTCTTTACATAGTTGACCGTATCTATGATAAGCCCACTAATGGGATAATAATAGATCCTACCTATGAAGAGAATGTGATCATTGAGGAATTTTTTATTTTGCAAGAACCCTATCAAGATGAATATGATAAAACGAAAGCATGGAACAAGACACACAATGGTTTTTCTTTCCCTATGATAGGATTGATCATTTTACCATTGAAAATAGGAACAAAAACATTATATTTCACATTCTTCATCATTCCATAGTCAAACCAATTTTGTGTGAAGTTAGGTCACCCATGCCTTGGCTCCATGAAATTCGTCCTTTAGATTGTGCATAAATTCTTAAATTTTCTCTTTGACAATGAAATATTCACTGTTCACCATAGTGGCGTTAACCCTTTGTCATCAAAAGGAAAATTTTCCTTAAATGCCTTTTTCCTTGAGCTCATGGAACCTATAAAGCCACCAGAATACTTATTTTTCATATCCTACAAAAATTTCAAAGCAAAGAAAATCACTAAACTGTCTCTCTGAAACATGTCCCCATCAACATCTCAACCTACAATCCTTGATGAAACCATGCTTGAACCTAAACAAGACCCAAACAACCAAGACCAACCTAAAAAAAAACCTTTACCTACATCCTAAAAATGACCAAGAGATAGTGAAACAAACCCCATCACATCTCCTAGGATAGAACAAGTTTACAAAGTCAAAGAGAAAGCAGTTGAACAACCTCTTGTGGTTCTTTCCATTCCTCCCCTAAGGAAGAAGAGAAACCTACAATTGGTCAACCTGGTCCTACACAAATGTAACTTGAAAAGAAAACCAAGAGAAATAGAGGTGCTAGAGAGTATAGGCATAGATGTCATGCCCTTACTCGTTGGTTATATGAATAATTAAATAAAGAAAATTAAAATCCAAACTTAACTGAAGCAATGCATGAAGACTCCACCCTGAAACAAAAAAAATTAATGCAACCTCCACAACAAGAGTTGAACTCTTCCATGGACATTATCCTTCAACCTCCTATTGTGATCAACTTAGATGATGATGACGAGGTTGCTAAAATTGATGATGAGGTGCATAATGAACTAAATACATTGTTTTCCTCTTCGATGAGCTTAAATGAAGAATATCCTACAAAGAGTGTTAAACTTAGTGCTTCTCCTAGTTCAGAACATACTCTTGTCTCTTTGGCCAGTTTCTTGTCTTCAATATATAGCAAACATGATTGGGAGGAAAATGACTCAACTCATAGATTGACACACATTTTCCTTACTAGTCTTTTGCATATTTTCTTTTTCTTTTTCTTTTATGTAATTGCATTTGCATAAATTGATCCCTCATGACATTCTATTTGATGTTCTCTCTCTCTCTCTATGACATTCCTCTAATTATACCTTCATTCTTCTCTATGTCATAAATCTCCTACTTCATGCTTTTTATCTATTTTTCATTTTTCTTTTGTTTTCCTTTTGGGGATGACGCAAGGTGTCAAGGAATTCATGTCTCTTCCATGTTGACCCAAAAGGATTTCTTTTTTCCTTTTGACTGTTCACTTTGTCCTTTTCATTTTTCTTGTGTTTTCCTTTTTGGGATGATGCAAAGCATTGAGACACCCTACGTCTATTCCATGTTGACCCAAAAGGATTTTTATTTTTCCTTTTCACCTCTTCAATTTCTCTTTTTCATTTGTCTTGTGTTTTCCTTTTTGGGATGACGCAAGGTGTCAAGACACCCTATGTCTCTTCCATGTTGACCCAAAAGGTTTTTCTTTGTTTTCGCTCTCTTTATGGCATTCTTCTAGTTCTATGTGTATTTGGGGGATGATGACATTTCTGAGCTCTCTAAAAACAATGTAGCAAAGAACATACTAACCCCAAATCCATAGATCCCTTATGTGTTTGGTGTTTACATTTTTTGGGCAACCCCTCTCTTTTCTTTTTCTCTTACATGACACAACCTGACTTGGAAACATATGACTTGACATAGGGCTTTCCAAGTTGGCTCTCATGTCTTCCTTCTTGTTTGATTTTTTCATTTGCTACTTTAAAGTAATTTATCACAACATGGTGTTTAGCAATTTATTTAAAGTGGGGGCATACATTGGTATTATTCTTTTGCATTTTTATTTTTCATGGTTCTTAGAACAACCTTCTTACTTCATATGATGTGCTTGTTGCTTTGTGGATGACATTTGGTGTAATTTCCTTTAGGAGCGTGATCTCTCTTAGCATATTACATTCCTCTTAGTGGCTTGATGTGACACACTGCATCCCCTAAGTTAAAAATTTTATATTCTTTAATCTATCCTCTCTCTACAACATTAGGCACAATGTTCCTTAAGTTAAAGACCTTGCATGAACTACATCAAAGAACAATAACCAAGACCATGAGTGGTTTGTTGTGTGATAGGGTCTATAGGGTTGTAGATACCTTGTTCATTAGCACCACATCCTTTCCACTATAGTCAAGTTGTTGCATAAGCTCATATCCTTTTCCATAAAGCTTTTTCATTACTTTGGGATTAGGTGGTGGTTGGTGATAGTCGTTGTCAAAGGTGGTTCTGTAGTTTGTTATGTTTTCTAAAGTGGTTGAATTGGATGTTTTTGAAAGGTTTTCTAAAGTTTTTTTTGACATTATTGTTGCTTCTTTTCCCTTATTTGAATCTTTGTGGATGATTTTTTATTCACCCATGAAGTCATGTTCAAAATATAAGGAACCCCAATCATCTTCTAATAGCATCGTGACTTGTTCAATATGTTGTTGTTTGTCTTTTTTTTCAATGGGTGACACTTGTGTGGTTGGTGTTAATGTGTTCAAGGGGTTCTCTTTGGTTTTCTCAAGTTGCAAGAAACTAGAAGGATCATGATCAATGTCGATTGTGCACAATTTTTTGTTTTAGATGTATTTCATTTTTCGATGAAGAGTGGAAGGCACACCATTCATCACATGAATCCATGGCCCACCTAGAAGAAGGTTATATGAAAGATCATGAGGCATAACCTAGATCGGTGTGTTCAATGTGAATTCTCTAACTTTAATAGGTAAAGTGATCACCTCAAGCGGTGTCTTTTCGACATTGTCAAAGCCCTTAATAGATAAAGATTCAGGTTGAATATTTTACTTATCCACACGAAGCTATCCAAAAGGTTTATGCTACACACATTAATGGCTGAGCCATTGTCAATAAGGGTTCTCTTTATCCCTATTCAATTGTATTGATCAATGATCATGAATGTTTTGTTTTGTTTTTTTACTCCCAAAGCGGGGAGTTCACTAGGTGGAAAACAATGTCAACATTTATTCCTTGGATCATGGCTGTTATGTTAGTTGGTTGTGCATTAGAAGGGACAAAAACTTGTTACAAGGCTACTTGGATCATGTTGTGATAGTGAGTGGATACTTGAATATGATCCCATAAGGATATCTTCGCATGAGTATTCTTTAGTTCAACAATATTGTACTCCTGAATGTGTGAATTTAAGTGAGGATCTCTAGGAAAAATAGGATTTGGCAAAGGTAAGGGTGTTAGTGTGGGTTGTTGTGGTTGTGGATTACTTATAGTGTTATATGTATGAGAAAAAATATTGTGACTTGGTTGTTGTAACACATTAGTTTGAGGTGGGTAAAGAGTAAGCTCGGGTTTAGGTGGAGGTGAAGATTTATGTGATGATGGGTAATGATGTGTTGAGGTTTAATAATATTAGCATCCCTTGGTGAATGAGAGTCTAATAGGAGATTTTTCGTTGTCATGTAAGGGAATAATATTATTATTTTCAATCTTAGCCTTGTCTTGTATCATGATATCCTCCCTAGAAGGAGATTTTTTAGGAGAACCACAAACCACATGTTGTTAACATTTGAGGGTTGGTTCATCTAAAAGGACTTCATCACAAGTGAGGGAGTTATGAATGGTGGAATTTGTTTGATTATTGAGAGTGGTTAGATTATAAGAAGACTCTATTTGATTGTCGACTATTTCTAAGGTCTCATTCTTTTGTTCCATATTATCTACCCTACTAGGAGAGATTGTAATATGTTCATCCAAGTTTGAGGTTTGCGAAGTAGCTTCATCACAAGTGAGGGAGGCATCAAGAGAACGGCCACTATGGTTGTCAAATTGATTATCCCAAATGGTAGGAGCATTAGGTAAGGGAGGGTCATGATTCTCATGAATCTTAATAGGTATATCTTCTAACATCAACCTATCCTCTTTGCATCAAGGAGGGATATTAGGAAGTATACAAGTTTAATTGTCATGGTTATGGAGACAAGGTAAGGTGATTTTTAGGAATGTTTCTATGATGTCATGTTCTTGTTGTCTAGCATCCTTCAAAGGGGAATGAGGAGATGGACAATCAATTGACCCTCAATGCTTGTACCTTCCTTCACCAAGATACCTTCATCACTAATATGAGAGGTACTGAGAGAAGAAAAAGTATGATTGTGATGATTGTCTACACTACCATTCTCACCAATGGGCAATGTAAGATTAAGGATTGTACCAATGGTTTGATCATGTTTCTTAAAGTTGTTATTATAGTAATCAAAATGGAACTCATAAGAGGGAATGTTGTACTTATGCAATCCATTTATAACCAAATCAAAGTGACGTCGTTTGAAAGAAAACATGTTATGATGAAAAAGAAAAGAAATTGCAATGCAATGAATTAAAATGAAATGCAATTTTTAGATATGAAACAAGGTAATTTTCTGATTACACTATGCACCAATCAGAGAAATGACATGTGGAAAATGAAAATTTAAAATGGAGCAAGGTATGAAATGAGCTATTTTAAGTTAGATCTAGTGAAATGAATGTTAAAGGCACCAAAGAGGAGCTTAAACATAGGGTTTTCAATTTAGTGAGGGGTAGTTTTAGGGGTGAAAAGGGACTGATTCACCGAAGGTGGAGAATGAGTCCCAGTATGGACTCTTTTCAAAATTTTCAAATTTTTTTGAGTGATTTTTATGTTTTCCAAGTTCTATGATGCAGAGCTAAGTTAAAAATGTAGAATTTCACAAAATTTAGATGAATTTAGATGGAAAAAATGCAACCTAAATGCACTTTTTATGAATGCAAAATGTGAAACCTAGCATGCAAATGAATCAATGTGAGGCTAGATCTATGATGAAGAACTCCAAATCAGAAAAGTATTCAAAAAGAAGGTTCACCAAAATGAAACATAGATTTTTAAGGTGTCAAAATACTGACTCTCATGTTAGGTTCACCAAAATGAACCTTATATTTTATGAGAATGGAATGCTACGTCTCTTTTTCTCAATTAGGGTCTTTCACCTAATGGAAAGAGATAGATCCCACACCCAATATCTAGGTGGTTCACTAAAACTAAGATATGTATGATGAAATTATGACTAAGTGTAATGATCTAGATGCAAAAAATTGATAAAATTGATTGATTAATGAATAAAAACTAAGGAAATGAAGAGTGTTTCAAAACACATTATGTAAAGCAAAAACACCTAGAAATGTGAGCATAACTGAACAAAAATGGATGAAACTGAAAGTATGCACTTGAGATATGGATGGAGACTAGAAATCACTTCTAGAATGCTACTGATGTTGATTTTTAGGCCTGATGGGATTCATTTTCCATTCTTGGTGAATCAGTCCCAGTTCTGTAAAACTGTTTTAGAGCCCATTTCGAATAAATGGTTGTCTAAATATGCAGAAAACAAAAAACAGGCCTAGAAGTGGGACTCATTCACCACCCATGGTGAATGATTCCACTTTAAATTTTTGAAGATTCAAAGGTGGAAACAGGAGCCTTTGGTCTGCACTTTTTGCTGCTTCAGGTGGCCAGCTCAAACTGTCAAATTCAAGTTTGAAAATGACTTTTTTGTGGGTTTTTTGACCTATTCAATGAATAGATGACTTGAACAATTTTACAATGCAATATTCAATAATTTCTAAGCCTCCAAGATGTCTAAATATATAAACACACAATATAAGAAAGAGGAATGTTGGACGTTAGGGCATGAGGTTTGCCTTGGTCAAACGCCCTTTTAGGTAATTAAACCAAAATGAAGAAAGAATGTAATGAAGAATAAAATAATGGAGTTATTACCTTTCCATGCTGATTGATCTTGAATTTCTACAGCAAAACATGAAGAATTTGTCCTTAAATTTCTTTTGGAAGCTTTCTTAATGAGTTAGACTGATAAAAGCCTAACTTACTTGACTTGAAAGAGAAGATGGATAATGAATGAGTTGTGAAAATGATTTAATGGATATAAATTAGGGTCTAGAGACTTGGTTTTATAGGAAATTCACCTTAATCATCCACAAACTAGATCCCCAAGGCCAACATGAAGAAAAACAAAACTTAAATTCCAAAAAAAATTCACTCAAAAGTCAAAAATGGCCCAAATGGGACTCATTTGCTACCTTGGGTGAATCAGTCCCACCTGGCAGGGACTCATTCACCATAGATGTCGAATTAGTCCTAGAGGGGCCGATTTTCCAGTTGGGTTGTTGGGAGATAAGAAAATCAGGTTTATATGATGACCTTATTGGTTATTTGATCAATTTATGCCTTGGAATGCACAATATGGGGTAATAGGGTCTTATTAGTGATGATATAAAGGTCAATTAGGGCTTGGGACATAGAATTCAATCTGAAAGTGTGATTAAATACACTTTACAACATTAAAATAAGGTCTACATAGCCTGAAAAAGGCACAACATCCAATCTGAATGTGTAAAACACATTACAACACTAGATTAACATTAAGTTTATTTTACAAGCCTTCTAGATTGATGTGAAAATGAAGTTAAATATATTTTATAATGTTGACTTAGGGAGAAATGGGTCAATTAAGTATAGAGAGGCGTGAAATTCTTTTACAACACTTTACAACACTTTACAAGACATCAATAAATGCATTTGAAAGGGTCTAATACCTAGTGTGGATGTGGAAAACATCTCTCAACACTGAATCAAGGCCTGATTAAGTCCAAATTGTCATCAATTATTCCCCAAATCAAGCAAGTTACCTTTTTTCTATGGTACACTAGGGCAATAAACTTTCTATACTCCACATTCAAGGATGCCCTAGAGATCTCAACCCAAGGGTGGAATAAAGGTAAGAGATTTGCTAAGGGACTGTACTAGGGGCTGATTGTACACTAATGAGGGGTTCACCACCAAGTTAGGGATTGGAAAAGATAATGAAATGCAAGATGAAATGCCAAAACCATAATATGATGCAAGCTTGAACTAAATGAATTTAAAATGCATATAAAACAAAATAAAAAGCTATGAAATGAAATGTGTGCACTTGGGAATCTGAAGATGATTGGAAGGAGATCTGAAATGTTGAAAATTCTAAATTTTTGACCTAGTGGGATTCATTTTCTATTCTAGACGAATCAGTCCCGGTTCTAGATTTTTGCACAGGAGTAGGTTTCCGATAAAAGGGTATCTGAGTCTATAAAACTTTCTAAAGAATACCTATAGTGAGACTCATTTTCCACTTGTGGTGAATGAGTCTAGTTTGGATTTTCTAGAACTTCAAGGTCTGAACTTGGTCTTCATTGTCTACTCTTCCTATTCCCCTTTGTTTCTAGATCTGAAACCCTGATTTTTGAGACTATAAGTGACTTTTTGTGAAGATAGCAACCTTGTGACAACTTGATGACTTTCTCCACCCTTGCAACCTAATCTTCAATGATCCTTCAAGCTCCAAGACACCTAGATCTACAATCACACATGTAAAGAGGTGAAAAAGTTGTTGATTGTTAGTGAATAGGGGTTTTCCTTCGTCAAACCCTTTTTAAGTAATTAAACCAAATGATGAGACAATGAAATCAAGGCATGAAACATGAAATAGAGAACATGAATCTTGGACAATGATACTTTTAATGATTCCTTGTAAATGATGTCTTGTAAATCTACAACTCAACATGCAATGGCCATGAAGGATGTAGATCTTGATCTTGAGATAAGTGTAGAGCAATGCTTGATCTTGGATCTTCAATGCTACATAGCAACACTAGCTCAATAACATTCTTGATGCTTGAAATGCTTGACATGATGATGGATCTTGAATTGATGCAATAATTGAGGAAGAATTTTGTCATTGAATTCCTTTGAAATGATCTTGAATGCTCCCTTGATGCTCTTGTGAAGTCTTGGAATGCTTAAAATTTTCTTTCTTGAATTGATATAAGGAATTCCTTATGAAATAATGATTTGAAAGCTTGTTTATATAGGAAATGCACTTAAATGACCATTTATTAGATCCCCAAGGCTGATATAGAAGAAATTTGAATTTAAAACCCAATTTTTCCCACTCAAACCTTGAAAATAGGCCAAATGGGACTCATTCACCCAAAGTGGCGAATGGGTCCCACAGGGGCTATTTTGCTTGCTAGAGTGCTGGGGAGTGTAAATTAGGTTTATACGTTGATATATTCAGATTTTTGATTAAAATATGCCTTGGGATGCATAATATAGGGTCATAGGGGCCTATTAATGATGATATTAAGGTCATGAATTCAAGAGGGCCTAAAATCCAATGTGAAAGTGTAAATAAACACATTTTGCAACATTAAATTAAGGAAAACTTGGGTCTATTTAGCTAAAAAGAGCCCTAAATCCAATGTGAATGTGTAGAACACATTACAACACTAGACTAGGTCCACCTTAGTTTACAAGCCTCTTAATTTAATATGAAGGTGTAAATAAATACATTTTACAACAATAAATTAGGGAAAAGTTAAGTTTATTTGGTTTAGAAGGGCCCAAAACTTAATGTGCATGTGTAAAACTCATCACAACACTAGATCAAGATGATATCAAGTCCACTTTATCATTAATTATTCCCAAATTAAGCAAGGAAAAAAGGGACTCTTTTCTGTCATTACAACCACGAAGGAAGTTTTTTTATTGAAGGAGGGGTGAATAAAGAATTAGTGTAACATAAGTGTTCAAATATTCCATGTCTACAAAGGTGTTCGAACATCACTAGTTTTTGAACCTAAGGAAAGCATCTAGAATTAATATGTGAAGGCTAAAGGCGGTGGCTCGGAATAACTTTATAAGATAGTCCATTAAATGTTTTAAATGTTGTTGTAGGCAGATCCGACCCTTTTGCTTTCACATGGATAACACCTTCACTGTCCCTTTCCCTCACTTTCTTTGATTTTCCTTCGTGACTTCACATGCAAGACGTTCTTCCATTTGTCAAATGGAGACGCTCAGGCCGCAATTGAACTCTTGAAAGTTAAAGTATTTGGACTTTGTGAACTACATAAATATTATTCCAACTCCTTAATTAATGTCTGATTAACACACTTAATTTTTCGTACACGTGTCTGAAACACAATTCATGTTTGTGTACAATATCTGACTCACAAATCTTGAATTCTTTGTCATTCATGACATGTATGAACTTCTATTTTTATTTCTTGCTTTGTTGCGGCCGCAAGTTGTAAAACACGACTGTTGAGCATCAACATGTAGCACGTGTGAACAAGAAATTTTTAAGGAACTCTCATTCAACTGGTTGTGTATAAACTATAAATAATCTTCAACACTTCAACCATTTCATCTCACCACCAACAATGGCAAAGGCTCTTCATTATTACCTTTTACTCATCATCCTATTTGCATTTGTCTTAGGGTGTTTATTAGAGAGTCCATTGCCTTCCTTCCACCACAATGGAAAGAATTTACCAGGAGCTCACCCTCCTACGCTTCCCCTGCAGCTTCACAAACCACTACTACACCGCCCCTCTCCCTTCATTCTAAAGCCACAACCCCTTCAAAAGCCTCCATTTGAAAAGAAACCTCCCATGAAAGGTGCTCAACTGCCTCCACTTCCAAATCCAAAACCACACCCCTCTTCTCCCTTTGTTCCAACGCCACCTCCCCTTGACAAGCCTCCATTTGAAAAGAAACCTCCCATGATAAATGGTCACTACTCTTCCCCTACTAATGCTCATCAATCTGCCCCCTTTCCCAAAGTCCAACCACCTGTCATCCCCAAGCCTCCACCAGTGCATGGCAAGGTGCCTCCTCATACCATCAATAATTACCCCACTTCTTCCTCCCTAGGAAAGCCTCACCCTCCTTTTACACCTCCATTTCACAAGCCAACCCCCCCATCTTTAATGGCCATGGCCAACCGCATCCTCCCTTTAGCAAGTCTCCTCCAAAGCTAGTAACAAAGCCCCCACCAATGCATGGACAATACAAGTCTCCTCTACCTCATCCTACTCATTAGATATTGTAATTTCATAAAAAAAATTTACTCACTTTACATTTCGATCTCTTGCGTATGCGTGTGATCGTACTGCCTTAGCTAGGCTATGTGATTAATTAGTTTTTTTTCTTCTTTTTGCTATTGTTCAAGGTAGCAAGTCAATAGAAAGTATATAGAGTATAAGTAAAGGAAAGTTGGTTTAGATTCTACTCATCCATAGTAGGATTACTACATGTTGGTTTCATCGATGAGAAAGATGATGGGAGACATGGATTCTTGACTCAAAAATGTTGTTATCAGTGAACAATAGAAGCCACAGCTTGTCTGTGTATTAGTTATAAATAGTTTTATATTACAATAATGAATCATTTTAGATTAATATCATGTCATCTTGATGAGTACTTCTCACCCCATTAAAAAATTATTAAATGTTTGTTTAGTTTGATATTTGTTGTTTACATTTGCTAAGGATTGAATTTTAACATTTGAAGTGAGTTGATTTAAATAACTTATTAATTTATTCTTGAAATCATTACATTTTGGGAGACATGAAATTTAAAAAAGGCCACGCCTTTCAAATCGATATAAATAATGCACGAGTTCACTATTGTAAATTTAGATTGGTTGTCATTTACATTTTATTTTTCCATCAATATATTTTAGCACTTCATCTTAGGGAAAATAAAATTTGATAGCCGTTTAACTATATTGTGACTTTGTCCGTCTTTACATTTTTATACATTTATATCAATGGAGATGTAAATGAATTTGCAACAAAAACTAAACAACACTAGTCTCATTTTGAATGTTAAAAAAATTGGTTGTGGAAATATTATGGTTGTTTATTAATACTAGCACTCGCATGCACAGGAATGCAATGATCAGCCGATAGGGGTCCACTGCAAATGGTTGTTCAATGGGAAGTAAGAAACAAACTTTTTTTTGGAATACAATGTGAAATATAAATACTTAGTAATATTTGTAATTAATTGATTGAGTCGACAAGGGGAAAGCGTGTTACTAAGCCAATATGAAATAACATGAGGTTAGTTCATAATAGGAGGTGAACCTTATGATTAAAGCTAAGCTATTTGTGTATTGAAAGATATCAATTTGAATCACCTAACTTGAACATATTATAAATCACTTAATTCATGTCCTCATTTAATTTGAGCATTGTAAATCATTCTAAACCTCATGTTATAGTCCACTTGTCCATTCTTTTCTCACACCCAATGTATGCAAGATTAAGAACCATTTGCATAAAATGAAAAATTGATCTTTACATCTCCATATAAAAATTTATTAGTTGAAAATTGATTATGAAAATTTCAAATAAAACCATAGGTCATGTTGAATGAATCTCATTATTTTCAATGTATCCATTAATTTTAATTTTAAGTAATTAATAATCAATAACTTTTTTATTAAAATGTAATATTTAATAATTTTAGTTACAATTCAATATAACCCAATTCCAATGTATGATTTGCCAACAAATAACTAGAACATGCACTTCACTGATAATTTTCTCTTCAACCAATACTTCACATTTCCAACCTTGCAAATAAACTACCAAAATACAAAACTTAAATAATTTCTTCTCATCCTTGTCTGCCTCAACAACCTTCTTCAAATGAGTTCCATCCAATTGTTTTTTCATACTTTCCACATGAAACTTGGAATATGCTTTGAAGGATTTCATCTCATCAGTAACATTTATAAGTTTAGCAGATGGTTTTTCCTGATGGATTGGCAAGTGTGTACCTTGTACTTGGGTTACAGTGGCCAGTTCCTTAGGACTAGAATCACCAACTTGCACATTAACTCACAAAACACATTCCATATTTACATAACATGGAATCACTTTTATCAATCAAAATAACATCCAAAGAAGTAAAACCTACCTTAAACTTGTGAGCACTTCTTGGGAAGACAACCAACTTCACCTTATATGTCTTTAATTGTTTAACATTAGCCTGAAGATCTTCTAGGAAACAGTTTCTATGATGATGATCAACTACAATTGCTATAGTGGGAGCTAACTTATTTGCAATTCTAGCAACCTGTATGAACAATCCAAAATCAAAAGCATGAATAATTAGTTTTTCTAGTTCTCAAAACAAGAAACCAATTTTTTTGTGGAAAATAATTGGCCTGAACTTCTTCTACAGTCTTTGGATCAACAACATTTGCATTTTATTAAATGATTCAAGTCAGGTATAAAATAACCAAGGAGGTGGTGATTGCAAGCAAGGTTAAAAACATTGAATTTGTAGAGAACCAACAAACCCAACAACTGTTAGTTGTATGCTCCCAAATAAATCACTGAACATATATAGATGGACAATTTGGCCGTTTAAAGCCATATTCTTACTATGAATCCTTAATATTTAAATATTTCCTCTATAGTCATATTAAGACAACATTTTTCTAGCATTTGGAATGGCAAAGAAGGGCATCATAGGTACACCAATACAAACTAGAGGTATCAATGAATATATCAATATGATATGTGTTTAGTTAGATAACAACAATACAAACTAGTGGCATTACATTTGAAAAACTCACAATTAGTCCTGAGAAATCACACCAGAACACGTGTAATTCCAAACTTATTATATATGTATCCTTTTGGATTTAATTTATATATGAAATGTTTCCAATAAAAAAATAGTAACTTTACATTTCAATCACATTGTAGAGTAAAGAAAATTGAAAAGATGGTTAAGAGTGCGGGGAAAATAAAATTCATGAGAGGATAAAACAATGAAAATGATTAATATCCCAAATGGGAAATACTTGATCATGCCAACATCAATCATTTTTCCATCTTGTTTGAAAGGTCTTGGTTTGTATAGAGCTTCAATCATTTCAACCTTTTAAGATTGGGTCCTCACTGAGGCTTTGTACCTTGAAATCAAAGGGCATTCTGTAGAAGAAATGACCTATCAACAAATTTTTTCTTGAAAAAATTTATTTCTATAGGTCATACCACCTAAAGCATTCAAAAATTGAGTACAAAGATAAACAACAACCCAAAGAATATGCATGCTTTTGAATAAACCTAATCTAAAAAATTATAGACTAATTTTCCACAAGTTCAATGTGTGCAAATAGATGTTTTAACTTGAAAACTGATAAAAATGTAGAAAATTTATAAATCATGTTTATTTATACAACATTCTTCACCATTCATGTAAATTATACACTTTGAACACACATCCAATATAGCTCTACATAAGCACAATCAAAAGCATGTACAAAAAATATTAACATTCCATTTGGTTAAGAACTTTAAAAAGTACTGATAGTTTTACAAAATGCTAACATTCCATTTCAATTAAGCTTCCATATCATTATTTTTACCAAATGCAATATATTTTAATTGAAAGCCTTGATAGTTATGAAATGAAGGATCCATATCACTCAATTTTATCAAATGCATGATATTTGAATCAGAAGTCCTAATAGTATGCTCCTAAATACTTATAGCTGCAATTGAAGGTGTATCCTCTCTTGGTCCTCTCTTGGAAACATTAGATACAATGTTCCCTAAGTGACTGACCTTGCATAAACTGAACAAGACTCCTTCAAACATATTTTTACATTTTACATTTTATGTTCTACAATTTTTGCATTTTTACATTGTTGCATTTTGTATGGCCACCTTGCCTAACACAATTTTCATTCCTATGCTGCCATCTTGTTTGTTCATGAGTTCTAAGAATATGAAGCTCTTCTTGTATCATGAAGCTTGAATCCATACCCATTCCTTTTGCTTTGTGGCACCTTGTTAAAGTTATCAACAGGTATAACTTTGACATGGTTGAGTGAGAAGCCCACCTAGCGGCATGAATTTTCACCATAGCCACTTTTTTGTTTGTGAGTGCATACCAACTAGCATATGTATCTTACCTTTTTGGGCTTTCTCACCCCATAGACAACTAGTTCCGTAGCCACAAAGTGAGTATACGGTTGGGATTTCTCACCCCATGGACAACATGAGGTTTTGTGGCCCCAGAGTGAGTACACATTCTCTTTTTCAAACAATTAGCCTAGATCTCTTTCCACAACTAGTTGTACGGGCGATCGAAGCTTCATTCAATTCATTTTAGCACTTCTGTTTTCCTTTGTTCTTATGCTTAGTTTTCCATGGGATCTTCATCCTGGGGGCTTGATCATCCCTTTTGATATTTGTCATTCCATCTTGATAATGTAAGTGCATTTGAACCCTCCCCTCGATGTTCATGGCTAATTTAGTGTGAGTTTGAAATAGGTTCATGGGTATGTACAGGATCATCATGGAAAAAACAAGCCCTTAAGTGGTGAAAAATTTAGAAAAATTAGAGTTAGGAAACTTGACGTAAAAATTTGAATAAGTTATCTATATTATTTCAAAAATATGTAAGAATAGAATCTATAGCAAATTGAATGTAGTTTCTAAACTACTATGTTTATTTTTATTTTTTTAAATCTATTTGGTGAAAATTTGAAATTTCAATGTAGTAGTACTTAAATTTCAGGGAAAAAATAAGAATTATGTGTTTGTCTGACCACCCTAACCACAATAAAATGATAATATTTTTTTATAATATTTTAGATATAAGTAGATGACTCATGTCTCGATGTGATGCATATTTTTTTGTAATTTATTTCTAAGTAAATAATTAATTATGATTTTTCATTACAACTTTTAAAAAATATAATAACTTGTATGTTTGACCACCTTAACTTCGTCAAAACTTCATGAAATTCATTTTTTTTAATCCTATAGTATGCGAAGCATAGAATGTGACACCGTTTGAAAACTAAAGATGTTTTTCAATCAACCTATCAATTAGGACTTTAGTCATAATTCAAATAGAAAATGAATAATTATTATTTATTAAATTCAAAGTAAAGCATAATTTATATTGGTTGAAAGCTGATAATATCCTTTAAAAACCCTTTTTGTTTCATCAATTTTGGGTAAAAAATTTTGTTAGCCACATACCTACCATATCGTCACTTTTTGGCCCATCATGATCCTGCACATAAACTCATCCTCTCACTAAAGTGGAGGCTAAATGTGTCATAGAAAATTGGCCCCTTGTCATTTTCATGGCCTTTTAGGTTTGGTTTCATGGTGTTGGAACTATGTTGCTTTGATTTTATGTTGTAACATGGCTTGAACATTCTTATTTAGGTGCAAACTCAAAGAATGATGTCTTATGAAGGTGTTGTGAAGTGTTGTAAGACATTTCTACATTCTTCTAGATTCTATTTAATGCAATCTACCTAAAAGGCACCATTTTACTCATCAACAAGTCCTATTTTAAAGTGTTGTAAAGTCTTGTGACAAGCATGCATGCCCTTGATGGCATATTTTCACTATTTACACCCTTCTCATGCTTTATTTGGTCTCTTTATGCCCTCATAAATTGTAATTAAGTGTATTTTTGAATGTTATCCCAAAAAATAACATTAAATACAACATTTTTTCTTACACATGTTTTTAGGTCCTAGGTGGGACCCATTCACCATGGGTGGCGAATGAGGCCTCCTTGGCCCCAAATTCAAAATATCTCAAATTTCCTTTTGTGATTTTATTCAAAATCACTTGATGTCGGCCTGTGATGAGGTATGAATGGGTACTAAGGCACAATATTTGTATAAATAAGTTATTTTCACCTCATTTTACACCTCGCATAATATCCTCACTCATTCAAGCATTCAATCTCACATTTCAAGCATTCAAGTATCTTACAACATCCTTTCAAGCACTATTCAAGCACTTTGAATTAGCCATTGACATTACTTCAAACTTGCATTATGAAGGGTTAGGTAAGTTGATAGAACTCACATGTTATTAGTTTATCTATCACTTTCATTTCATTATCTTTTCAAGGATTTAATTCCTAAAAGTGGGGTTTGACCAAGGAAAACCCCTATTCACTAACCCTCAATCATTTTTCCCCTATTGCATGTTTGTTTGCAACTATTTGTATGCAAATTTGACACGTTATTAGGTGTTGAAGATTGATTTCCAAGTCAACTAGGTGCTTCAAGTCAACTTGAGTAAAATTCAAGTTTAGAGAGAGTTATTTGTCCATTTTTTGTAGAACTGACTTCGACAACCTTACAAGCAGACTTTTCCAGATCTGGTGTTGCAGAGTTGTCTCCTGATTTTTTAGAAATTTGGGAGAGGACTGATTGGCTACCTATGGAAAATGAGTCCCACCTTAGAACTACAAATCTGAATTTTGTTATATTCTAGATCCTGACACTTTTTCACCAGTAGGAGGACTAATTCACCAACTTGGGTGAATGAGTCCCACTGTGAAAATTCAATAGTTTCAAACAACATTCATAACACTCGAGAATCATCACAATTCATCTAGGTGCACTTAGATTCATCCCTGCATTTTCTGTTTTGCATTATTTCTTCATTTCCATAGTTGTTTGAATATCACAATGTGTTTTCAAACATAGTTGTAATTGCACTTTTGCATTCATTTTCGGTCATTCAAATTAGTCAATTGCATTTAGTTAAGGCCATTTATATTAAAAAACATTGCATACATTCTGATTTGAGTGATAGATTAGCATTTTTGTCCCTATCTCTCTCCTTTTATGTGAAAAACCCTAGAAGTGCAAGAGTAGTCCACAGGGTCCCAAAAATCTATGTTTTAGAGTGTTCTAAAAATTTTCAATCCTCCCTAGTCATCTACAACTTGAGATATGGAATACATGAGAATAATGTGATAATTCAATGGCCATGCCCATATTACCCCCTTCTGAGATTTAGACTGTGATCAATAGGAAGAGGCCAAATGCAAGCTTGGGGCACTCCATGCCTACTAAAGCATGGGAATTAGGAGTTAAAATACCATAAAATCCTAAAATAGACGTCAAAAGCAACCAAAAATTATGGAAATACAATTTCAATAGTGGCGAGATAGGGAAATGAAAATTCAACAAATTCATCTCCTACAGCAGTAGCAAAAGAATACAGAACAGAGCAAGAATGTGAATGTGGTTTCACAGCCAATGCAGATTATCATGGCTTATATAATAGTTAGTTTCATTGAAATAGAATGAAACAATAATAGGTAACGAAATGTTCAAAGATAATCTTAATTGCCTTAGTTAGTAGATCAATATAATAGGGGCATATTCTAAGGCTCAAGCATTTCTGTAAGCTCACTAGACAAAAATGCCTGATTGGAAACAAGAACTTAACTATATAGAAAACATGATAAACAATTATCCATCCCCAACTCCCTTAGGTTTCCAATATGAAGTATGAGAAACAAGCAACCCAATTAGGAATTAAACTACTAATTTAGCTTCAACATTTGTTGCTTATAATATAGAATAAATTATTACATAGAAAGGAATTCCTTGTGAATAATACTGAAACAAAAGAAAGACAATTGAACTTTACACGATGAACAAAATTTGGTGGAAAATCAATAGATAATGAAATGGTATCAAACAATGCCTCAACTGCTTACCTGTGTCAAGTAAGCATTTATGAAAGGAATGTTAATAAAGATAGAGGTGTGTTGAATTTAGTCTAGAATTAACATTTTGCAATGGTGGATTTGTCCACAACCAGTTTTGTGTATTTATAAGTTTCTCTGGGCTCAGTGAGTTGTCAACTCTGGTAAATACAAGTTAAAAAATCTCGCTGAAACCATCGCAACTGACTTACCTCAATGATTTTACACAAACCAAAACCAATTTGGAATGAAATAGTGTTGGAATGGGTGATATAGCCTATGGAAATGGCTATGAAGGACATGTAGATCTCAATTCTAAAGAGAAAAATTATCAAATTTCATAATGTGGGAGAATTTTCAACATATTTATATATAAATCCAAGTTTTATATTTAAAATATAAGGGGAACTTACATCAGATACTTGTGGGGGAATCATTGTTTCATTTCTACAGCAAAGGTGAAGGGATGATTCATTTATGCAGATTCATCTCACCAAGTCCCTCAATAAATCGTGCATTCTTATTTTCAAACTTCCCTTTGCTCTTCTCCAAAGGCCTATCCTCCAACTTACTAGTTCAGCTAGAGAAGAAATTCATTAGCTACATTATGGAAATAAATAGTTCTAATTACTTTTTAAGAGCATGATAAAAATCTACGCCTATTTGAGGATTGCGGGTATTTCTTACACATCTTGTTCGTGTAAGAATTAGGTCTTCACTTTCAAACTCCACAAGGAATTTCTAATAGAGTGTCTGAAGGCATTGAAATCTGCTACCATTCAATCCATTGAAAACCCTATTCACTAGATCTCAGTCTTCTCCAATAAAGAAATGGGAAATATCTAAAAAGGCTTCCCTCTCTATACTCTCAAGAGATCTCTAGCTATTATATTTACTATCTTATTATATTTATTATGTTATTTGATAGTTGTTTGTGGAGGCTTTCCAAGTGCTACTTCCATTTACTTGGATCATGTTCATTGTGGAGCTTCCTAGCTAAAACTTTCAAAGCCAAAGGAAAGCCACTACACATTCTTATGAACAGGGTAAAATAAACAGGGTAAAATGGTTTGATGGGTTTACATATATAGGAAATGGGTATGTGAAACAGTAAGGAGTCAATTGAACAGAAATAAACTTTGAAACAATACCCAACTCATTAAATTTTAAAAAACCCTAACCCTAAACATCAACACAAAACTATCATCTTCTCCACCATAGCATTTTCCATGTTCCTACAACAAAACCCTCGATCCCAGCTAGGGTTTGTAAACAGAAAAAAATTAACAAGGCTCTTTGTTTGAATGATCATTTTCTCTCATAATTTGAGCCAAGAAAATCTCATAACAATGTGCTTAATAGAAGCCATTACAGATAAGAAAAATTGCTACCCAAGATATAAAAACAATATTGTGAAATGAGTACAGACCATTATATAGAGTGGGGTGCCATACACACTTAAGTAGACTTGGCAAAAAATCCCTCAAGCTCAGTTGTTTCCTTCTAGGTACAAAGGACATGAAGGATTGCAGGCGTGATGGATCCAGGTAGAAAAAAGTGGAAGCACTCATTTTTTATTGCAACTGCAACCTTCGCCTCGCTTTCACTAGTATTCATGCCCTATTCATGAATATGAACACTGCCTTGTCAAAATGATAACCCTAGTTAGCCAAGAAAAAATACTTTTTTGGGAAACTCACTGCCAGCAAGCTCACCACTGGCCGGTGCCGATAAATCTATTTCATGGCTGGGCTAACAAAAATCCCGGTGAAAATGGGGAAAAGTTCACACAAAATATCCTATTGGCTAATTATTATTTAGATATATTTTGCACCGATCTCTTTCATTTGTATAAATAGCAATCAGACACATGTCTTCATACTTTGTTTTCAGCCATATGAACTACTTATCATGTACTTTATGTCCCTTAAGTTTCCTTTTTCTTAGTGGACATTAAATGATTTGTATTATATTTTATTCTATGCCTTCTTAAAATATCATATAATTCAATGTTGTGTTAAAGTCGTCCCATTCATTTATTTTAATCTAATATATTCATAGTGTAAAGAAATAAAATAGATTTATTTATGTTAAATTGTATTGTAAGAATGCTAACAAATCATATATCATATGACATAAGTATTGAAAATTAAAAAAAAAATGATTATGATGCTTAATAAATAATTGTCAATTAAATTTTGATCATAAATTTTAATTTATGTGATTGTACCATGTATAAATATTCTTAACAGTTCCATTTGTTATTCTTTTGAGATAAGAAAGGGTCTTCTTTCTCTTCAACACTTGCACACATTCAACTTGACCTTTAGATCTTCATATTAATCTCACTTATACTATTTACTATCCTCTCCTAGACATCACCCTATGGTTTCACCTTCTTGATATTTACTTTTGCCATGTTGTTAAGCTATGACAACTATTGACTTATTCATTGAGTTTATCTTATATATTTTCTTAACTACATTTAAAATCTATCTAGCTTCCCAATCTTTGGGATGCTAGAGAATTTTATATCCCTCTCTCATAAGGTAAAACAAAGGCATAGTTACAATCATTATAATCCTTCTCCCAATCCTTTTCTTGATTAACATCATAGCCACTATGTAAGTGAGTTGGTGACATTCTCCATATCTAGTAATCTTTGGCAAGATATACCTAGTTAATTTTGTTAGGACCAATGTAGGTTCTTTCAACTATGGTAACGTGTCCTTGTGGTAAATGAATAAAACCATGTGAAATAGAATTTTAGAACTATGCCTCCATTTTATTAGTAGTGGTCAGAAATTCATTGTAGCATAAGTAAAATTACTTAGCTAGAATGCCATGTAGAAATATTATTTTTACTAGAAAGCAAGAATTTCCTATTTAAAGATACACCAATCAACTCCCCATAGTTGTGAATGAATGGCTATCCCAAAATCATGTCTAACTATGTCACCCATCTAACATCTAGATGCATTGAATCTTTATCCCCAAATAATTTTTACATGAGAATCATTTCCTCTTTAATCTCACTTGTAAAACTTGTAGTTTTGCGATCCTCCATGCTCCTTGATTTAAAGGTAAATCTATATTAGGGCTAACCTAATTTTCTAATACTTTAACTACTTCACACTTTTATGACCATTGCCTTGCAACAATAACATTATACCTCATAGTAGTCTTAGCAGGGTCCAACATTCCTTTGAAAAACACCTCACTCACCATTATTGCGGGCTAATTTTGAACATTCTTGATAGAATCTAAATATATGGTTGAATTCTTGAAAATATATGCCAATATATCTCTAAAATTGAATGTGTAGAATTTCATAGCTACCATATGTTGGTAGGAAGCTCTAGTTTATTAGCATTTGTGACTGTAACCACTTTCTAATATTGCTAATTTTTTAAAGAAAATAAGATTGAATTGGAGACCAATGTTTTATATGGTTATGAAAACATGTCCCTTTATTCTATTAACTTGGATCTACAATTTACATATCTTTGTAGTTGAATAATTATCATTGCTTTAGTTTTAATTAGATTTATTCTTCTTTGTTTCAAAATATCCTCCATAATAAGATTTAGGTACATGTAATAAACAATTAATCATGAGAAATCACTTGATTTTAGAAGCCATAATTCACAAGAATTAGAATATTTCATCATAGATTTAATTAATTAATGCAAAGAAAATTGATGAGATATTCTAAGATTTTACATAAAGGAACCATTTACTACCTTAATTATCTTATCAAATAATTCACATATACTTACTATATCATACTCATTATTTGATGGGATTAATTGTAACATGTGAAAATAAATAATTATAAATAACATTAACTTTACCTTTTGTCTGTTGGGGTAATTAGAACATCACTTGATAATTAATTAGTAATTGATTAATTATTAGGTCCCTAATTAGTTTAATTACGTAAGCTAAACTTAGGAGTGTTCTTTGATTATATAGATCTATTTTTGTAGTTTTTTATTTTTTGGGTGTTTCACTTGTTGTTTCTATAGTTTTTGTTTATGGACATTTCACTTCTCATGAGCCCCTCGTTTTTCCATAATGAGTGTTTTGTAAAAGGGTGCATGCCCTTCCATCTTAATCTAATCTAAACTTAGGAGTGTTCAATTATTATTTAATCTATTTGTAGGCTTTTTTTTTTCTTTTATAAGGATTCACACTCATTGTAATCATTCATTTAGATTAATTCTTTGCATAATTAGTTGCTTTTTTGGATCATCCCTTCTCAAGGTCACATGAGAATATACATGAATTTTTCTCTTCAAATGTGACACCAAGTTGGAATTGATAGTTACTCAACATGGGGTATTATCAGTAATCATGTTGCAGGAGTGATTTTTTCTAGTATCGATCTTAACAATATGTGTGTTACATATTAGAAATTGATTATCTCTACATGCTTTGGACTCAACTTTGGGAGATCTATGAAGACCCTCATATCTCTCCATACCTAGAGGATCTTTTTATAGATTGTGTCATACCTCTTGTAGATGTAGATTTCATTCTCTTTGATGATGATACTTTAGAGGAGCTTGTTTATATCATAGTTCTTGCATGTTTTTATGGTTCAGAGACTTGTCTTCATATACCCACTCTTCACATTGAGACTTCATCAACATTTTTTCCTTCAACCACCACATTTTTATCTCCTAAAGAATAAAATATTCTGGGAATAGTTACTAACAACATGACACCAACATTATATAGATGAACCCTTGCCTCCTCCAAGATCTAACTTGTCCTAAAGGAGCCATTTTTCTCTTTTTGACATAACTTGGGCATATGATGTTGAAATTTGAAAAATAAGATATCTTTGAAAAGTTACTTTTGAGCACTTTCTAGTGGTGTAGATCTCATCATCAAATTTTGCTGCAGATTCATTTTTTTTTTCTCAAATTTAAATCTTCATTTTTCTCTTTCAATCTCGTATTTGTTTTCTTGTATCTCTAATTTTTGTGATAGTAGAAACGTTGGTAAGGTATTTCAAATCTCTTCAGAGACATACATATACTTTTTCTAGAATCTACCTTAGATATATTTTATTTAGTTTTTTTTTGTGATTTCACTTTTTTATCAATTACTTGGACATCTTTTCACTTGGAATTGATCTATATGCATGATACAACTTTTATTTATCTACTTTACATGCACTAAGGTTTATAGTCTTTGATTTTTTCATTTGATGACCTGTCATGGGTTTTTCTATTCATCATTCTACAATCATCCTAGAAAAGGATAACTATGAGTCTTAGTGAAGTAACATCCTTAAACATCTCAGGTGGCTTGATTTTTTTCCTCATTTATATGGACTCATATGTACTCCAGACACACCAGGGAGTTAGTCAACATGGGGCATTATTAGTGATCATGTTATAGGAGTGATTTATTCTATTGTTGATCTTGATGCTATGTGTGTTATATCGAACATTGATTGTTCCCACACACTTTGGACTTGACTTCGGAGATCCATGTAGACCCTCATATCTCTCCATGCCTAGAGGATATTGCTACATATTCTCTCATTCCTCTTGAAAATGCAGATTCCATACCCTTTGATGATGATTCTTTAGAGGAGCTTGAGTATATCATAGGTCTTGTATGTTTTGATGGTTCAAAGACTTGTCTTTGAACTTTCCCACTCTTTAGATCGAGAACTCATCATCATATTCTATTATCCTAATTAACTTAGCATCACCACATCCTTGTCCCCTATTGGTTAAGTGAAATATGGCATCCATCTTCTTTCAAACTCCACTATTTGGAATTTGTATCTTGTAAGCATATCATCCTTGTCTATAGAGTCCTATATTTTAGATTTGGAGGATTACTTTAAGGACATTCATATCCTCTTTTTTGATAGCCACATCATCACCACTGGCCCATAATCTTCATCATCTCTAGAGTTTTTCTGCATCATTCTTCATGGGTTTTTGGATTTACATCATCTCTTTCCTACATATGGACACTTGAGCACTTTTCAGAGGCACACATTATTTGGATTTATATTTCTAATTCTTCCATGTTTTAGATTGTCTTCTCTAATCACCAATCGATCTATTTCTTCCTAAAGAAGAGAAATGTTGTTTGCAGATAGTGGATAATGTTATGTATTCTAGTGTTCATCATTAACACAAGAGATTGTTCTTTATGGGAGGATTCATATCCTCATTTTTTCTCTCCTACTAGGTTGTAATATATTGTACCTATGTGATAGAAGTAGTCCTGAGGGGCTCACATTGATTCCTCCATCCTTCTTTCGCTATTGCACTAATTTCATTTTCTCTCATTTGGAGAGGATTTTTTCCCACTTGGTTTTCTCACTTTCTCTAGTTATGATAGATTCTTTTATTTGTACATGGGTACCTCATCATGCCTTGTAGTTGATACCCATTCATGCATCCATCATTGTATTCTTTTATCATGTTATTTAGCTTCTTATTAAGTTCATCTTAAG
Source organism: Sequoia sempervirens (assembly GCA_007258455.2). Classification (NCBI taxonomy): domain Eukaryota; kingdom Viridiplantae; phylum Streptophyta; class Pinopsida; order Cupressales; family Cupressaceae; genus Sequoia; species Sequoia sempervirens. The sequence goes on from VDFB02105785.1 coordinate 145,126,840, forward strand.
AGGTGTGTTGGATTAATTAAAACACCACTTGATAAATAATTAGTCATTAGGGTATGTGCAGGATGATCATGGAAAAAATAGGCCCTTAAGTGGCAAAAAATTCAGAAAAAATAGAATTAGGCAACTTGACATAAAAATTTGTATAAGTTATCTATATTATTTCAAAAATATGTGAAAATAGAATTTGTAGCAAATTGAATGTAGTTTCTAAACTACTCAGCCTTTTTTTTTTTTTTTAAATCTATTTGGTGAAAATTTGAAATTTCAATGAAGTGGTACTTAAATTTTAGGAAAAATAAGAAGTAGGTGTCTGTTTGACCACCCTAATCAGAATAAAATGATAATATTTTTTTATAATATTTTAGATATAAGTAGAGGACTCATGCCCTGAGGTGATGCATATTTTTTTGTAATTTTTTTCCATGTAAATAATTAATTATGAGTTTTTTATTACAACTTTTTAAAACATATAAAAATTGTATGTCTGACCACCTTAAATTGGTCAAAACTTCATGAAATTCATTTTTTTTTCTTAATCCTATAGTATGCGAAGCATAGAATGTGACGCATGTTTTGGATTCAAACACTGTGATAACGTTTGAAAGCTATAAATGTTTTTCAATCAGCCTATCAATTAGGACTTTAGTCATAATTTGAATAGAAAATGAATAATAATTACTTATTAAATTCAAAGTAAAGAATAATTTATATGGGTAGAAAGCTGAGAATCTCCTTTAAAAACCCTTTTTGATTCATCAATTTTGGGTAAAAAGATAGTCGTCAGCCACATACCTGTCATATTGCCACTTTTTGGCCCATCATGATCCTACACATACCCATTAATTAATTATTAGGTCCTTTATTACATTAATTACTTAACCTAGACTTAGGAGTTCTTTTTTATTATTAGATTGAGCTATTTATAAGCTAAGCTATCTCATTACATGAGATGATGACACATGTCTCAATCTAATCAAATCCTCATGTATGGTTTGATTTTTCCTTATATAAGGATTCCTATTCATTATAATCATTTATTCAAATTAATTTATTACACAATCATTTTTTTAATAGATCATATCTTCTCAAGGTTTCATGAGCATATCAATGGCTTTTTCTCTTCAAATTTGATAGGAGTTTTGGTTGTGGGTTTTTTTTGGGAGCTATGGGGTTCACTATCAAGATCAACACCCCTAAGGATTACTAGAATCCCCATTTAATTATAATTCAATTTTAAATCAGTGCAATTGATGGAGTCGAACTTACCATTAGTCCTTTCCAATAGTATCTTTGTGATCTACTAAGACTTGAAGTAATATTGGGTTTGACATGTATATTCCTACAGAAATGAACCCAAACTTCAATCTAAATTTTATATATCTATAGGAATATACATGCGATGCCCATTCTTTCTAATGGTGTAAATAAGTCCAGATATTGATATACAAGTTAGAATTTATAATACTTCCTAGTTGGGGTACCTAAACAAATATGTTATTTTATTTTTATTTTTATTTTTGGTTATTTTCTCCACATCCAATTGTTCATTTCAAATTCTAGATGATTTGGTGACATTTCATATATATATATATATATATATATATATATATATATATATTGAAGCAAATAAAGGTGACTTTTTATTAGAAACTAGGAGGATCTAGGAGATGAAATGACAATCAAAATGAACAATATACAATATTGTATTTAGTTGACCCAAATGATAATGAATACAAATCCTTGCATATATAGGCAAGGATGAGGAAATCCACCTTTGAGGTGGATTGATAAGTTCCCAATGAAGTGGTACAAATGATTAGATAAGTGTCCTATAGGTCTCACCTTAGGATCATTTTGAGTGTGCAAAACAACAACCTTTATGACCAAGTCATCAAGCTTGTGTGCTAAGTTTTGATTTTTGTTTGACGTGAGATGGAAAGTCTTCCCACCATAAAAGGTGTGTGCATGATGTTTAAAAAATAATTTGGTAACCTATAGAGGTCTAAAAGGTTTCAAATTTACTTAGACAAGATGTTGTCTAACCTAATCAAACTAAGTATACTTAAGTATAGTGAATAGATTAATTATTCACACTAACAGTTTTGAAGGCTCACAACTCTCTTGAAAATTTTTCCCATATTATCTAGCTTTTATAATATAGTAGGTTCTCACACACAAGGTTATTTTATTTAAATTTTTAATTGAATTCAAATAAATATAGTTGAACCATAGATTTTTTGCACCAATACGCTTCTCTAGCTCTTCTACGGCTTTTCACCTAAAAGGAGAGAGGTAGTGCCAAAAATGCTAAGAGGTTCATTCAAATTATGTTATGTGTGATGTTATTATGCCTAAATGAAATAGTATAAGTGCAATTAAGTGATCTATATCACTGATTATGGATGCAAAATCTAGGAAATGTGAGTTGTTTGAAAACGCATTGTGTAATGCAACAATGAACTAGAAATGAATGCAAAGCTAAACAAAAATGAATGAAACTTGAAGTTTGCACCTAAAAGCTTGAAGGAGAATATAAATTGCTTCTAAAATACTACTGATTCTGATTTTCAAGCTTGGAGGGACTCATTTTCCATTTTGGGTGAATCAATCCCAGTTCTAGTAAACTAAGCCACAGTTTATTTCTGTCAAAAGGGTACTAAAAAATGTAGAAAACTCAAAATTGACCCTGGAGTGGGACTCATTTTCCACCCATGGCGAATTATTGCACTATTAAATTTCTATATTTTCAAAGGTGGATTCTAAAGCTTTCGATTTGCACTTTGACTTCCTACAAGTGTCTACTTTTGAAACTCTGATTTACGAGTCTGGAAATGAGTTTTTGTTGATACTTTGACCTGTTAAAAGAAGAGAAGACTTGATCAACCTTTAAACTTAATCTTAAATTATTTTGAAGCTTCAAAGGGACCTAAATCTACAAATACACAAGAAGAGAAGAACAAATGGTGAATGTTAGAGCATGGGGGTTTGCCTTGGTCAAACCCCTTTTATGTAATTAAACCAAAATGATGAAAGAATAGAATGAAACATACAATAATGGAATATATTACCTTGCCATGATGTTGATCTTGGATTTTTGTAGCAATGGATGAAGATTCAGCCCTTGAATGTCTTTAGGAGATTTCTAGACGTCTTGCAATGATAAAACCCTAAGTTGTTTGACTTGAGATGAAAGATTGGTGGATGAATAATGAAGAATGGATGTGAGTTGAGTTAATGGATGTAAAAATGAGTTTAAAGAGGTGATTTTATAGGCAATTCTCCTAATTTATGTGTTAATACCTCATCACAGGCCGACATGAAGTAATATTAAACTCAAATTTCACTTTTATCTTGCTCAAAGGTTAAAATTGAGCCAAATGGGACTCATTCACCACACATGGTGAATGGGTCCCACAATGGCCAATTTGACTGCTCAGATCCCAAGAGATAAGGAAATAAGATAAAAAAATGCAACCTTGTCAGGTATTTGATCATTTTAAGCCTCAAGATGCACAATATGGGATAAGAGGTGCCTATTAATGATGATGTAAATGAAAATAAGGGATTGGCACATAGAATTCAATGTGATAGTGTGATTAAAAACACTTTACAACACTAAAATGAGATCCACATAGCCTAGGAAGGCACAAGAAACAATGTGAATATGCAATACACATTACAACACTAGTTTAACATTAGGTTTATTTCACAAGCCTTCTAAATTAATGTAAAAATGTTATTAAATACATTTTATAATGTTGAATTAAGAAGAAATGGGTTTTTTATGTCTAGAAAAATGTTAAAGCATCTTACAACACCTTTACATGACATCATTAAAAGCATGTTATTTAATTTGCAAGGGTCCAAGACCTATTGTGGATGCATAAAATGCCTCACAACACCTAAATCAAGGCCTCATTAAGTCCAATTTATCATGAATTATTCCCATGTCAAGCAAAGGGTACTTTTATCTACGGTGCAATAGTTATCAATAAAGCTAAAAGAAGAAAAACCAAAGGGGGTCCTTTTAAATACCACCAATCCCATAAATCATAATGATCTATAGACCAAAAAAGACTCACAATACCTAAGGGATGTAGATAAAATAAATTAATCTAAATCATTATTAATAAATAGTTGAAGTTTCCTAGTTTTATCCAAAGGGAAATTCCTATGATCAATGAAATTATAGCTATGGTAATCATTAAAATCCAATTTAGCCAAAAAATTAGCCACCATATTCCATTCCCTAGTAATATGGGAAAAAGAAGCATAACTAATATTTGGAGCATGATATATAAATTTCTCAATGAAAGAATCTAAGTTCCAAGAAGAATATTTAAACTTCCCTTTATTAAAAAAGAAACCAAGGTCATGGAACCTATTCCATAAATAACTTTATTGCACCCCATTTCATAGGGTTTTTTCAATTTCATGAGTACCATATGGACCTATATTTGGTTATTAATGCAACATCGCATAAAAGTAGTAAAGAAGAATTGATCCAAACCATTACTATTACGGCCCATTCCATTGATCCTTGCAACACCCAAGTGACCCATTGAGAATCCATCAATATCCACTTTGAAGAAACAAAGAGGGGCATGATTCTATTGAACAATAATGCTCAAAATAAATTAGTTATCTTCAACTTAGAGCCATATTGAATTTGAGAAGAATAGAGGGGGAAAACTCTAAAATACATAAAATATCATAATCAAATGGGAAAGATATTCTTTAAGGGGTAACTTAACTCAAATAATGTCATTAATGGAATTCCTTATCATCTAGCATACACAAATGATAAGTTTTATGATCTTATAAAATATGATGATTCATCTCTGACCATATGTGCTAAAGAATAAAAATAAGGCCAAGATCCTAGTCAACAACATAAAAAGAAGTTACCATAGGAAGACAACCCATCCTTTCCCAAAACTTAGATAACTAAATAGCCTGTATGATATGTTGATTCCACATCTTCCACCACAAACTCCAAATATTTAAGGAGAAGGTAAAAATTGAAACAAAATATATGCAATACTTTCATCACTATTGTCACAACACACAATTAGAAGGACCAATAAATCACCTCTTTTTGATATCATCCAAAGTGAAGCACTTATTATGACTTAGTAACAAAATAAAAATATTGCACTTGGTCCAAGTAAATTTATTCCAATTTTTTTCCACTAGGGAAATTATGATTGGTACCTTTCCTTTTTTTAGAAAATGATAATAAAGAGCAACCAAATAAGTTCCATAATATTACAGGATCCATGAAATTACATCCAATCACTAAATATACCAATAAAATTAATAAAAATATTGAAGCAAGAGTGGCACACAAGACTTAGATAATCCAATTTTAGGCCAATTATTGAGGTCCTTCTAATGGTATATATAGGATTTTCCTAGGTGAATAAAGTTCTCAAAATTAGTAACTTTTGATGACCCTTTAGCCTAAAAAATATCACTAAAGGGTTGGAGATAAGGGAAAGATAAAATAATTAGATGGTGGAGATCCCAAGAGTCCTTCCAAAAAAAAGATATCTATCACTTTTATTTATTTCCTATTATAAATGTTCCATAACAATGAAATATCCATTCTTAATAGTGTTCTAAACCATAGAAAATTTCCCATCCAAATATATTTTTGGATTATCCTCATCCACAACTCTCCCTAAGTACTTGAAATTTAGTATTATCAATTATAGTTTCTCCATGTGCTTACACTAGATCTAGTATAATTTGGCTACTAGAGCATATTAATTTAACTTTGGTTGTCTTAGACCCATTAATTTCACGATTGCAAATTTCATTCCAATTGACTAAAATCTATTTTTGGGACTCCAAATTCATTTCCCATATAATTTTTTGGTAAACAATATCAGATTATTTGATTATTTTTTACCTCTTTTTCATTTATCTTCTTGTTATATTTTTCACAAATATTAATGCATTATTTATTTTTTCCTAGTACTTTAATCCTTCTCATTCTTTGTAAAAATATATCACAATAGTTTTCTACTTCAATAAAATTAACTAAAAACACATCTGCTTTGACAAATGACTAAAAAATATTCTCCTTTGAAAACATACAATTAAAGGGAAAATATTTTTCTAAGAAGCATGACCAAATAATTACATCTGGATCTTAGAAACCCTTACATTCTATCAATAAGTTTGATGAAATGACCCATCTTAATCTATCTATGTTATTGTAGAGTTTTAGATTTATTTTTAATCTCAAGAGAGATAACATGAGCTAGAATTTTCAAGATGATGGAAGTTACCTGCTCAAGAATGGATATGAAAATTAATGATATCAAATCTTACTTAAAAATCTTGTTCCCTTATTATAAGATTTGGAGAACTAAAGTGTGGTCCAAGGTGAAGTTTTTTCTATGGTTCACCTACCACCACAAGATTTTAGCTTGAAATAAACTTAAAACAATGTTTTATTGGTATAAAGATATATCCTCTTTCTTTGACTAATAAAGAGAATAGTAATCATCTCCTCTTTTATATGAAAATACTATAAAAACTTTAAAATATGCTAAAAGATTAATTGAGAAATATAATATTTGGAAGATTTGGAACAAACCAACTTTACCATTATTATTTTAAACAGCTCGAATTACTTTTTAATTTTTAATCTCCACCTCCTCTATAATATAATAATGGCCTGTTAACTTTGATTTGATTAAAATAGTTTTAATTTTATATAAAAAAAAAACAATACAAAACGATCTATGATGCCTATTCTTCCTTTAAGAGTTAATATTAGCTTTCTATTCCTATCATATGCTTACATATTCATATAGCAACATGACTCGCATTTTAAGCGAATATTACCTCGATAAATCTGATTGTTATGACGAATACACACGCCGAATACGTACTAATTTTCATGGTAGTCTGCATCCCGTTTCTCAAATCTCTCGAAACGTAAACTGAAAACATAGTTCTTATTGAATAGACATATTTTATGCTTTGACAAACTTGGGAAAGAGAGATTGACGTAAGAAACGCACACACGTTACAATCATCCTCGTGGACTATCATGCAACCTTGAAAACTGAGTAAAAATATATATTTGAAACGCGTTGATCAATCGTTTTGTGCGGCGCCGTTGTATGTGGAAAGCGCCGCTTTGTGTTCCCATCGCCAAAACGTTGGCGTCCTCCGATGATTTTGCTATTTGTTGTTACATCTTTTATAAAAGCTTTGGTTCAATAACAAAATCATATTCCTCCTCTTTGTCCTAAAAACATGTTATCCTCGGCCAAAAGTCTAAGATTCTTAACTTTTACTGTTTTACCAGTACAATAGGAAAAAAGGTCAAGCTTGTGGACGTAAATCTTGACCTTTAAGTCACTCACGACGCGCAAAAAGATGTCCTCTTACTGTGGCAGAACATTATACAATGCGCATGTTAACATCATCATCTGGTTGCAGTGAATCGAGACTTTATATAGCACTTGGTTGTCTATAGATAGTCTTCTCTTCACCAAATTATCTTCCTGTTTGTTTCTAAAAGATAACAATGGCTGTCGCTCTTCATCAGTCTTTTACCTATAATCTTGTTGGCATTTGTCTCAATATGTTCATATGACGTCTCACTATGACGTCTCAATCTAGTTTTCAATATTAAGATTACAAACAATCTATTTTTTAGGTTATGAAATACAAAATATATGTTTTCAGTTATAAAGTTCATTTTTTTTTTATCAAAATAAATATCTCGTATTGGGCAACATCATTTTTATTGGTTTTTGATGTGTAGATCAATTTAAAGAAAAATATTCCAATGTTTTCTGAATCAATTGTAATGGCCTTGTACATTACAAATATAGAAATATATGACACATATATGAGTTGTAAAAGGGAGTTGAACATGTTGATCAACTTATGATGTATGTTATAATGTGTCATAAGTCATTTTGAATGGAAACAATGGAGCCAAAATAAAATGCCCAAAGTTGTGAGTGGATTATAATGAGTTTATGGTACATGGAATAAATATATTATTTTCAGCTTGTGGATTCATCTTGAGATTTGGGTGCTACATTTCAGGTGGCTTTAACTCATGGTTTTGAAATTATCATTTAATGGTTTTTTGTATTATTTCTCCTATTTATTAGACATTGAAGATATAATATTAATTAGTTGTATGTTTTGAAGGTTTTGATATACTACTAGAATTACTCGAAATTTTGACTTGGTGATTATCCTTAAAAATATTAGACTCTAAGATTGTGTTGTAACCTTTGATTACTTAATAATACATTGGATTACTTTGGAGTGTGGCGGTTTTCTCCAAAATATGTTTTCACCACATAAATCACCATGTTATGTATATTATGTTTTCATTTCCTTGTAACTATGCGATTAATTTAGTTTTTGCATATACCTCCTCTTGCATATTAGTTAAAGAAATTTAGTTCTCACCTCTACTTGATTTTGTTTGATATTATAACCTCATCCCCTTAGATCTTAGGTGTTAGAAAGAAGAGTTTTCGATACTAATTTTGGATTGAGTGGGAGCTTGCATAGAAAATTGTATTTTTGCATGAAACAGGAGAAGCACATCAAGAATAGATATCGAAAGTCACAAATTTTGAGCTTTGGATGCTCAAACTAGACACCATGCTTGTGGATAGAGATATTTGGGTACAATACCTAAATCAAAAACTACCTAATGAAATAAGAAGACTAGGACATATTTGATAAAAAAGTCTCATTAGAATCTATTTAGCTAATTTAGTATTTTTGAATGTGCATGAAAAAAATAAGGAATTATTTTTGTTCTCTTAAATCTTCATCTAGCATGTGGTATTGAATGTTCAAATCCTTTTGTTATTATTATGATTTTTGAAATCTAAATTATATCATCACATCTATAATAAGGTGGAAAATGATTATTTCTTTGTTATCATATTATATGTTGATGACATGTTTTAAATTTATCCCAAAATGTATGGACAAGGGTGCCTAGGGGACCCTAGTCTAGTAGGTGTTTTTATAAAATTTAAAATTTGGGAATGATCTACAGTGTCTTAGGGTCCTATGTCTCAAAGGTTTAGGTATGAAAGTCGACAGATTTTTTGAAAATGCACTAAAACCTAATTTTGCTACATTAATCATATACATGCATGCAATTTTCCATATTCTTAGAGAAAATGAATATGTTCAAATGATAATTTTTAGAGGTTAAATTTTGTAATTTACTGATTTTTCCAAAAAATATAAAAAATTAATGCTTTTTTGACCTATTGGAATGAAAAAGCTATACAATTTTATCACTTTTTTAATGTTTTCACTAAAATATGTGTGCTTAAATGATAGAAAAAAATTGTAATTAATTTTTTCAATGAAAATAATTCAAATATAAGCCCTAGACAAGGAAAACCATAGCTGAAAAAAATTTACAATTTTTTTTTCAAATTATTTTTCAATTTTTATGATGAAAAATTAATGAAAATTGATAGTTTTTTGAAAATAATCACAAATTATCAACAATATTGTCCAATAACCCAAGTTTTAAATTCAATTTTCAAATTCTATGCACTATTTTTTTTTAAAAAATATAGGTGCAAGATATGTCAAGTTCACCAAAATGTAATGTTGGAAAAGTGATTCTTGGGTTTAACTAGGATTAGTTAATTTTCACTTACAAAACATTAGAATTTAGATTAGTAAGGATATGGGATCAACATGCAACCTAAAAGGTGAGTCAATCAACCTTGAAGTTGAATTGATTTTTAAGGGTTGAAATGTATTTTCGATGAAATGCAATGATGCAACTAGTTAACTATGGAAATGCAATGTTCTATCATGAATTATGGAAAAGTAGAAATTGACAAAAAAAATTGAGTTTCAAATAAGCAAAAGGAAGACATAGAGGTCCCTGACCTCTAAATTTAAAATACATTTTTTTGGACAAGGGCACTAGGGTTCCCTTGCCTAGAGATATGAAGCTAAAAATTACTTTCATATTCCTCAAGTCCCCAATCTAAGGCTTCTTCCTTCTAGATCTTGTTGTTGGAACTTTGTTGATTGTTGAGATAATTCAGTTTTCATATTTTATCAAGTTGTAGGGTTTCAATGCATCAATCAGAAAATGGTCTTCAATATTCCTCTAATATTCTTTAGATTTACAACCTGCACATTCAAAGAGAGAGGAAAGGTTATGCCATATACGGGCTTGCCTTGATCAAACCCTATGTTGGTATTTCTACCTCCACAATGGTAAAAGTAATGATACAGAGAGCTTATCCTTTTGAGGGATACATGCTAAATGATAAATGAATGATGAATGAAAAACTTGTTGCAACTCACCACTCAGATCTGATCTCCTTGAAGGATATAGTCATACACATCACCTCAAGGCTTGATTATGATTTGGCTTGAATTGATTTGAAGACCTACAAGTGTCAATACACATTAAATAAACTATCACAAAACATGAACAATATTACATGAAAACATGATGAAGGCTTGGCATGATGCAAGCTTAAATGAAAATAATGTTGCAATAATTCTCATAAATCTACTCTTCATAGTCCTTGATTGATTTTGGGATCTTCAATTCACTAGAAAATTCCTCTTGTTTCTAGGATTTCAAATGATGAAATGAATAGGAATTTATATGTAATTAATCTAATTTCCCTTAAATTAAATCCCAATAGCTGAAATATTAGATTTGAAATTCAAACAACAAATTTCCATCCCCAACATATTAAAATCTACGGCCAGGTTAGGAGGACAAGGGCACCTATGGATACTTTTGTTGAATGCACAATAAAACTAAGGGGGTTGAATTAGTTTTACCTTGAAACATTAAAACCCTCACAAACATTTAGATCCACATCAATTCAATTTACCCTTAATCTAGTAGAATAATTAATCATGAAAATAGATAACTAAAACAGAACCAAATTATCACCATACACAAAGAAATACTATATTTACATGGAAAACAAAAGATGGAAAATACCACAGTGAGGATTAGCTCACAATATAAAGTAATATCAATACCGATTATAAAGGGCTCAGTACCCAAAAGAAAGAAAGGCTCACTACCAAAGGATCACTGCTAGAATAGAAAATAAGTTAGAGAAAAGTGTTACAATAAGAAACCCATCTCAATGCAATAGAAAATTCTACCACATCATCACCAACACCTTTGTAGTAACGCTAAAGAATATAGACACCTTCTACTCATTGCATCCAGTAATCTAACTCATTCAAGCTCACACTACACTACATAAATTCATGCCTCACAACTCTGCAATACACATCATTCAAATTAAGAAAATTTATCTTATGATCCCTCAACCACTCAACTCATATTTATACCATCTTCAACTTTGAAAACATTCTTCAAGATCGGCTATGCACCTCAACCATGCAAATTTAAATTAGGTTGGAACTAAAGCATACCCATGGTGGAAAGGAGAAAAGGAAGACCACAACACACCTTAGCTAGGACCTAAATCCACTCATACACACCACACAATGCTTCCAAAAACATTGAATCATCTTTGTAATTAGTGTAACCACCAAAGGTCGACCAAACATGTGTTAACACCAGTAACATTTAAGTACATGCTTCGTCAAATCCAAAGACAAATCATAGACAACACACTATGCCTAAAAATGATCTAGAATATTCCACAAACACTATGAAATCCAAAACATTCGTTCACAACAACTTACACCTGAAGAATGTACAAACCTAGTACACTCAAATAATTCTTTCATACACTGCAACTCAAGAAACTGACTTTTGAAGCACCAAAACTCAAGCAACTTCAACTGAAGAAAGATACAAACACTATCAACACCCTTCCAGATCTATAAGACTTGAAACCTCTCTACAGAGAAATTCGGAGCAAAACAATTTCTTTGAGACACCTCTGCAATGCACAATTTGCACACTAGTGAACACAACTTCCTCTATACTTATAGAGAAATCAGTATCCTTTAGATACCACAAGCCATATTATGGATTTCCCTTTTAAGTATTTGAATATCTTATTTATTGTTAACACATGTGACTCTCTAGGATCTTCTTGAAATCTAGACACAAGACAAACTGCATGCATGATATTTGGTCTGGTAGTAGTTAGGTATAACATTCTAGAAATCATTGATCTATACTTGTTCTAATTAGCCTTAGGATATTCATCATTCTTTCTCATCTTGCATCTGGTAACCATAGGGGTACATATTGGTTTATTATCTTCCATTCCAAACTTCTTCAACATTTCCTTGACATACTTTGATTGTGAAATGAAAATTCCTTTATTTGTCTAATTGATTTGTAGCCCAAGGAAGAAATTCATCTTCCCAAACATTGACATTTCAAATTCCTTATGTAAATTTTCTACAAATTTCTTACACAACTTCATTTCCTCCAAAAATTATGTCATCAACATACACAACCACAATCAAGATTTGATCTTTTTCAACTTTGAAGTAAAGATTGCTATCTGCGGTAATTGTTGTAACAAGTACTTGTCTAACCTTGCATACCAAGCTCTTGGATCTTGCCTCAATCCATACAATGACTCTGTAGACCATATCTAATTTATTTGATAACTAAAATCCTTTTGGTTGTTCTATGTATACCTCTTTTTCCAATTCACCATTCAAGAAAGCAAACTCCACATCCATTTGATATAATTTGTGTAGTGTATAAAAAAGTATCCCATTTTCACACTTAATTTTGGAATAATTAACATTAAAATGAATCTAATGTTGCCTTGATTTACTGTTGTAATGCATTTTACACATTCACATTAAGTTTAGGGCCCTTTTAAACCAAGTAGACCTATTTTTTCCTTAAGTTAGTGTTGTAAAATGTATTTATTTACATCTTCTCACTAAATTTTTTGCCTTCTTGCATTTATGACCTTCAAATCATCATTAATAGGACCCTAAGATCCTTTATTATGAATCTTGAGGCTTATTTCAATTGAAAATATAGACATATTCAATAAATACATTTAATTTTCTAACCCTCCTACATTATCTCACCCTGGAAATCAAGGGTGGGACTCATACATTACTTTGGTTGTATGAGTCCCCCTAGGTGGGAACCATATGCCACCTTGGGCATATGAGTCCCGTTTGGGGCATTTTTAGGGTTTTGAGCAGGAAATCAGGTTTTTCAATTCAAATTTTATGAATTTCAGCATTTGGGATCTAATAAATAGTAAATTAGATGGAGTGCCTATATAATTAAGGTTTCAAATCATTATTTCACCTAGCAATTTGGAGTCAACCATCATAAGATTTCATAAGAGAATTGTAGAGCATTAGAGAGTATTCAAGAAGGCATTCAAGAGAAAATATCAAGTATTTGGATCAGAATTCAAGATCCATTATCATGTCAAAGGGTTGATGCATCATGTATGTGGTTTTGAGCTAATGTTGTGATGTATTGTTCAAGATCTATTCAAGTATTCAAAGGCATTATCTTTTATCAAGAATCATGATCAAGATCTACATCCATTGAGGCCACTTCATGCTTGTTTGTGGATCTACAAGGTTTCAAACAAGGTTCTTTTATTTCATCTTTTGTTTCATGTTTCATTTCATTCATGCTTCATTTCTCATTAAGGTTTGATTACCAAAACAGGGTTTGACCAAGGAAAACCCCCATTCCTGGTGTAGGGGAACCAAGCTAATTTTAATAATGTGGTCAATTTGGGTCTTTTGATAGGTTTTATGGTGTATAATTCTTTTGTTGTGCCAATAAGGTCATAATAGACCATCTAATATGTAATTAGGATTCATTGAGTTTATATTGTCATATTTTTGCAAAATTCTAAAAAAGTGCAACATTGTAAAGTTGCAAAATTGCAACAAATGGAATACCAACGGTCAAGTTGGTTCAAATGGAAGTTGAGATGGTTGGGTCGATTTTCTTTTGATGTTAGAAGTTTAAAAAGTCCTCTCTCAAGTTGAGGCAAGGTTGGAATGCAATTTTGAGAAGTTGAATCAATAATATATACTGTTTCTCTACATTTTTATTGGTAATTTGTTGCTCTCTTGCTCTGTATGGATCCATACAGTTAGGTTTTGATATAAATTGCATTGTATCTAGTGGATGATAAAAGTATCTTTGTTTTGGTTCAAGTCTAAAGAGTTTTCATTGAGAATAGAGATTTTACAGTCATCTGACTGAAGGCGGGTTTGTATACCCTATTTGGAGGGTTTAAAGTAAATAAAATGTGAGAATCACCCATTCCACAAATAAATTTCTCTGTAACTTGGTGGAATGGGTGGTCTAGGGTAGGATTATATGTTTAGGGGGTTGACTATACTAAGGAAGGTGATTTGAGAGGTTTTAGTTGTTTCCCTAGGTGTGTTTGTATGGGATTTTGGCTTGAAATGAGTGGTTTGAAGTGGAGTTTGCATAAAATACCTTGGAAAAGGTTGGGTAATGATCTAGTTAGTATGTGGGTATGTGCAAGATCATGATGGACCAAAAAGTGGCGATATGACGGGTATGTGTAGGGTATGTGGCTGACAACTCTTTTTTTACCCAAAATTGATGAAACAAAAAGGGTTTTTAAAAGAGATTCTTAGCTTTCCACCAACATAAATTTATGCCGTATAAAAATGGCCCCTTGTCATTTTCATGTCCTTTTAGGTCTTGTTTCATGGTGTTTATCTATTTTTCTTTGATTTTATGTTACAACATGGTTGGAACATGCTTATTTAGGTACTAAAATTCAAAGAACAGTGTCTTGTGAAGGTGTTGTGAAATTTTGTAAGGCATTTCTACATTCTTCTAGACTCTATTAATTACAATCCACCTATAAATCACCTTTTTATTCAACAAGTTCTATTTTGAAGTGTTGTAAAGTCTTGTAACAAGATTTCATGCTTTTCTAGGCATATCTTCACTATTTATCCCTTTCTCATGTTTTATTTGGCCCCTTTATGCTCTCATATGCTTAATTAAGTGTATTTTTTAGTATTATCCCAACAAACAACATTAAATACAACATATTTCCTGACACACATTTTTTAGGTCCTAGGTGGGATCCATTCACCATGGGTGGCGAATGAGTCCCCCTTGGCCCCAAATTCAAAATTCTTTAAATTTCCTTTTGGTATTTTATTCAAAAACACTTGATGTTGGCCTGTGATGAGGTATGAATGGGTAACTAAGGCACAAGTGTGTATAAATAAGTGATATTCACCTCATTTCAAACCCCATTCATCAAGTTCACTTATTCACCTATTCATTCAAGCACTATTCAAGCACTTTGAAGCAACCATTGGCATTACTTCACAATTTCATCGTCAAGGGTTTGGTAAGTTGATAGAATTTTCATGTTGTTAATTTATCATTCCTTTGCATTTCATTATTTTATTAAGGGTTTGATTACCAAAAGTGGGGTTTGACCAAGGCAAACCCGTATTCACTAACCTTAAACCATTTTTTCCCCTATTGAATGTTTGTTTGCAGCCTTTTGTGTGCAGATTTGGAAAGATTTTTGGTGTTGAAGATTGGTTTATAAGTCAACTAGGTGCTTTAAGTCAACTCAAGTCTATTTCAAGCTTGGAGAAAGTTTTTTGTCTGTTTCCTATAGAATTGACTTCGACAACCCGACAAGTAGTGATTTCTAGATCCGGTGTTGCAAAGTTGTCTCCTGATTTTTCAAAAATTTGGGAGAGGACTAATTCACCACCTATGGAGAATGAGTCCCACCTTAGGACTGAAAATTTGAATTTTTTCAAATTCCAGATCCCGACAGATAGAGAGTTCTCAACATTTTTTCACCAGGAGGAGGATTGATTCGCCACCCTAGGCGAATGATTCCCACTGTGAAAAATCAATGACTTTAACCAGCGTCCACAACATTCTAGATTCATCATACTTCACCTAGGTGCAATCTTATTTAACTCATTTCTTTATGTTCTACATATTTTCTTCATTTACTTCATTGTTTGCATATTAGAATGTGTTTTCAAGCATAGCTTTAATTTCACTTTTGCATTCATATTCATTCATTTAGATTAGTCAATTGCATTTAGTTAACTTTATTTAGGTTAGACAATATCACACATTACATAATTTTAATGAACCATTAGCATTTTTCCTCCTTTCACTCTCCTTTTAGGTGAAAAATCCTAGAAGATCAAGAGTTGTCCATAGGATCCAAAAATCAACGGTTCAAAATTATGCTTTACTTTGAATTTAATAAATAATTATTATTCATTTTCTATTTGAATTATGACTAAACTGTTGATTGATAGGATGACTGAAAAAAATCTATAGCTTTTAGATGGTATCACATTTTTTGAATCTGAAACATACATCACATTCTATGCTTTGCATACTATAGGATTAAAAAAAATGAATTTCATGAAGTTTTGACCAAGTTAAGGTGGTCAAACATACGAGTTTTATATATTTTTTAAAACTTGTAAAAAAAAAAAATTAATTATTTACTTGGAAAAAAATTACAAAAAATACTGCATCACATTGGGACATGATTCCTCTACTTATATCTAAAATTGTATAAAAAATAATTATCATTTTATTGTGGTTAGGGTGCTCAGACAAACACCTACTTCTTATTTTTTCCCTAAAATTTAAGTGCTACTACATTGAAATTTCAAATTTTCACCAAATAGATATATATTTTTGAAATAAACCTATTAGTTTAGAAACTACATTCAATTTGCTACAGATTCTATTCTTACATAATTTTGAAACAATATAGACAACTTATTCAAGTTTTTACTTCAAGTTTCCTAACTCTGATTTTTTTGAATTTTTCGCTACTTATGTGCCTATTTTTTCCATGATGATCCTACACATACCCATGTGCAAACACAATTAAATGTGTTTGAGGTGTTGCAAATGATAAATGTGGTTGGGAATGTGTATTTTCATTAAACCCTCCCAAAACTAGTTAGAAAAAAGGTTTTATTGGTTTGGTAGTAGGGAAAGTGAGTTGGAGGATAATAGTTGTTGATTCTTTGCTTTTATAGCCTAGTCAAGGTAATGGAATGAGATTTTGTGGTCAGAGAAAATAACTCATGGTGGATGCTTTGTAAAAGTGGCCTAATTGGCCAATTAGGGTAGCATAGCAGCACTGTTTTGATGGTGTTGGTCCAAAGTGACCTAATGTGTTTTTGTGATATTTTTTTAAAGACTTTAAAGGGTGTCTAAAAAGTTGAATGGCTTGAGAGTTGGAAGATATTTTTGTACAAGTAGATAAGGTCAAGAAATTAGGTCTACAGACCTACAAGGAATATAGTGAAGTTGTGAAGGGAATCACCCTAGTTAGGGTCTTGATGATTGAAGAGTTGTTGAAACCAATTGTAATTACGATTGTTAGAAAATTTCCTTCCTGCTCTACATCAATTGGTATTAGAGCATAGGGTGTAGATATTTTGAAGGGAAAGAAGGTGTGAAGAAGAGTGGACAAGGTGCCTCCTAAGGGTAACAATGTGGCTAGGAAGATGCAAGATATGGAAGAGAAGACTGAGAGAGAGATTAGGAAGTTGAAGGAACTACAAAATAGGTTGGAAGCAAGGTTGGAAAATGTTGAAATAGGTCAAAAGAGAGGTGTGCTTGTAAGTGATGAAAGTGACTCTGAAGGTGAAGATGATGAAGACTATGAAGATGTGGATGAAGAATTGGATCCTAAAGATTAGAAGATGTCAAGGCTACTAAAGTTAATTAAAGGAGATAAATACAAGGTAAAAATTGATTTACCTATGTATGGAGGTAACCTTAATAATGAAGAATTGCTAGATTGGATTGCAACAAATTGGATAACTACTTTGAATGTGAGGATGTACCTGATGAACAATACGTGAAGATAGCAAAAACCAAATTGAAGAGGCATGCACTAGTATGGTGGGATTATGAACAAGCTAAAAGGAGAAGGAAAGGTACGTTAAGAATTGTTTCTTCGGACAAAATGGTGGCCAAATTGAAATGTAAATTTTTACCAAGTGATTATGCAATTCAAATATCTAAGAAACTTCAAGATTTGAGACAAAGGGAAATGGATGTCAAAAATTATACTAATGAGTTTTATAAGTTGAGCATAAGAGCAGGTCACATGGATGATGATGTAGAAAAGGTGGCTAAATATCTCAATGGACTAATGTTTAACATCTAGGATGAGTTGACTTTTCACAATCCAAGGATGATTGAAGAGTGCTACCAAATGGCAATAAGGGTTGAAGAGAAAATCAGAAGAAGGAATGACAAACAAATAAGAAGGAGAGGCAGCAATTCAAGGGGAATAGGTACTTTTTACACTCCAAGGTAGTCACGAGAAAGTCAAGAAAACTCAAGCAAGGTGCAAGAACAAGTTGTTGATCAAAGGGGTAGATTCAGAGGCTCTAGAGGAAGATATGGTAGAGGTAGAAGTTCAAATACATTTTCAAGAAGGTGATATAATTGTAATCAGTTTGGGCATCTAGCATTTAAGTTTCCTAAAAGGCAAGGGTCTACTTCAAGTGGAGGTGAAAGAAGGAATCAGTTGGTGCACGAGGATGATTGTTAAAGTGTAAATTCTCCTAATCAACTTGCTACTCTCAAATTTGGAGAAACTTTGATGTTGAGAACAACATTACTCCAAACATCCAAGGAGAAGGAGATGACACAAAGAATACAGTTACTCAATACCACCTACAAATATAAAGGAAAGTTATGTAAGGTAGTGATAGATTTTGGTTCTACTAATAACATGGTGTCAACTGAGATGGTAGATAAACTGAAGTTAGAAAGAATAACACATGAAACACCATATAATGCATCTTGGGTGAATGATAATTAGTCAATTGTGGTGAATGAACAAGCATTAGTTGAGTTTAGTATTGGTGGCTATAAGGATAGGGTTCTTTGTGATATTTTACCAATGGATTGTTTCCATTTACAACTTGGAAGGCCATGGCAATTTGATAGGAATTCACTTTATGATGGAAGAGATAACACATAAAATTGAAAAGGATGGTATCACCTTCACACTAACACCATTGCAGGAGGATGATAAAGCAAAGGGTAAGGCAACAAAAGTCATCATGTTTGGCAAGAAAGAGCTTGTGAACATAGAAGAAGAAATGCATGCAAAGGTGGCAGCCACTTCAAGGCTTGAAGGTGCTAGGATAGTAAGCTTGAATAATGATTCAATATTGATGGGTAAAGATGACGAGACTTGAAGATGTAAAAAATGACCTAGAAAAGGTCAAGGATGAATTGTTTGTGAGGAAGCAAGATGGGTTAGAAAAATGTGATAAGGTTCTGATTGGGATAGTATTTTGTCCTATGGTTGCTACAGAGGTTGAGGGTCATTCAAGTACTATCAAAATAGAGGTGTGAAAGTCTGCTAAGATAGAGATTACTAAGATAGAGAATCTGATCACATAGATACAAGGAAAAGATAAAGTGATTTAAGTACAGGTGGTTAGATTCAACTATGTAACAATCGGTAAGGAGGAAGCAATTCAAAACAAGACTGGAAAAGATGTATTTGTAGGAGTGGAGACAAATTTCAACATCAAATCTAGTGGTGAGGAAGATAAGAAGGCATTCATCATGTCTGATTGCAAGGGTGGTGCAATATCAAGTCGACAACAAGGTATATGGTGCAAAGAATGATGCACACCTTTAGTTTTTAACTTTGTGGAAAGGAATGATAGATGCAAGAGTTTTTAGAGGTCAGAGACATGGATTATTCAAAGGTGGACAGGCTACAACACAATTTCCAAGGGACTTGGAAACTTTTTCAGGATGGTTGTATGGTGCAGGGGCACCAAGCTAATTTTGATAATGTGGTCAATTTTGGTCTTTTGATAGGTTTTAGGCTGTGTTCCTTTTTTGTGCCAATAAGGTCATAATAGACATGTAGAAAATATTTTGGCATTCAAATCCTTTCAGTGCTTCTAGGGATTTTCAACTAAAAGGATTAAGAATGGCCAAAATGGGCAATGCTACACTCAAAGTCAATGCAATATGGATGGAATATGGATGTAAAATGCCTAGATGAAATGTTTAAATGCAAGAAACTGATAATATGGATTGATTATTAATGCAAAACCAATGAAATGTAGATTTTTTGAAAACATATTATGTAATGCAAAACACCTAGAAATGAATGCAAATTGTAATAGAAATGGATGAAAATGAAAGTTTGCATTTGAGATATTAATGGAGATGGGAAATGAATTTTGCAATGTTGTTTATCTTTATTTTTAGGCCTCATGGGACTCATTCACCATTTTGGGTGAATCAGTCCTAGTTCTGCGAAACTGCTCTGGAGCTTGTTTCAGAAAAATGGGTATCCAAAAATGTAGAAAACCAAAATCCGGCCTAGAAGTGCGACTCATTTTCCACCCATGGAGAATGAGTACACTTTTTAAGTTTTGAAGATTCAAAGGTGGAAACAAGAGCCTTCAGTCTGCACTTTCTACTTCCCCACGTGTCCGCTTCTAAAACTATCAAATTAGGGTCTGAAAGTAACTTTTTGTTGATGTTTTGACTTATCCAATGAAGAGATGACTTGAAATTTTTTGTAATGTAATATCGCTATTCCTAAGAATTCAAGATGTCTAAATCTCCAAACACACAAGACAAGAGAGAGAAATGTCGAATGTTAGGGTGTGGGGGTTTTCCTTGGTCAAACCCATTTTTAGGTAATTCAACCAAATGAAGAAAATAATATAATGAAGCATGAAACAATGGAGTTATTACCTTGTAATGATGTTTGATCTTGAATTTATACAAAAAAAATCAAGAATTTTCCCTTGAATGTCTTAGGAAGCTGTCCTGATGACTTACAATGATGAAACCCTAATTTGCTTGACTTGAAAGAGAGAATGGATAATGAATGAGTTGTGAAATGAGTTAATGGATGTAATTTAGGGTTTAAAGACTTATATTTATAGGAAATCCACCTTATTTTCATGTAAATTGGATCCCTAAGGCCAACATGTAAAAATAATAAACTTAAATTTTAGTTTTTCTCGCTCAAATGTCAAAATTGACTCAAATGGGACTCATTCATCACCTTGGGTGAATCAATCCCACCTTGCAGGGACTCATTCACCACAGGTGGCGAATTAGTCCCAATGGGGCCCATTTGACAACTAGGATACTGGGAAATAAGGAAATAAGGTTTATATGATGTCTTTGTCGAGTATTTCATCAAATATTGCCTTGGGATGCACAATATGGGGTAATAGGGGCCTATTAATGATGATGTGAAGGCTAATTAGGGATTGGGACATAAAATTCAATGTGAAAGTGTGATCAAATACACTTTAGAACACTAAAATGAGGTCCACATAGCCTAGAAAGGCACAACATCAAATGTGAATGTATAGGACACATTACAACACTAGATTAGCATTAAGTTTATTTTACAAGCCTTCTAGATTGATGTGATAATATAATTAAATATATTTTATAATGTTGAATTAAGGGAAAATAGGTCCATTAAGTCTAGAAAAGCGTGAAAGTCTTTTACAACACTTTACAACACCTTTACAAGACATCGTTAAATGCATTTGAAAGGGTCCAAGACCCAGTGTGGATGTGAAAACCACCTCACAACACCAAATAAAGGCCTTATTAAGTCTTATTTATCATCAATTATTTCCCAAATCAAGTAATTTACCTTTTTTCTATGATACATTTTGTGCCCACTTTAGTGAGAGAATGAACTTGCCTCAAACTCACACTAAAGTAGACATTCAAGAGAGATATGAGTGTACAAATGTAGATGACAAAGAATGACAAAGATCAAGAAGACAGTCAAGCCCCCAGGATCCAAGATCCTAAGTCAAACCATCAAGATACATAATCATGCAATGGCAAGAACTAAAGGAAATAAAAATGAGGTGGTGTGCTCACTCTAGGGCCACAAAACATTAGGTTGTCTATGGGGTGAGATATCCTAAATAAGTGGTTTAGTGAGAAAGTCATTTCAGTGTGTCGAATTCCCACCATATAATGAGAAAGTCATTCCAATGTGTTAGCTTCCCATTATACAAACCATACCAAAGTTATGATGCTAATAACATTGATAAGGCACCACAATGTAATGTTTTTTGTAAATGTTTTGAGTATGTAAAGAATTTTTCTTTGTTCAAGTAAGGTCTTCTTAGGGAGTATTGTGCCTAATGTCTCCAAGAGAGGACAAGTTAGGGTGTCAAATCGTTATCCATGATATGCCTCATTTGCATCAAGCCACTTTTGTTGATTGTACACTCTTTGAAGACATCAAACCCAATGACCCCTACCAAGGAGAGAACATGCCACAAGAAAAAGTAAATCACACCATGCAATTTGCACAAATATTTTGTTTATGTATGCCCCCGACTTTAAAGTGGTTGCTAACATTATTACTGTGAGCAATTGATTTAAAGTAGAAGGTATGAGAGCTTATTCAAAAATCCCTCTCCCAAGTCATATGTTTTTGATAAGCTACGTCATGAAGAAAGGTAGTATGTCACATGTGAGTCAATCTTTAAGACATGTCTTCCACATCCCAAACTTGATCTTATATGTTCATGAAAGGTTAATGATTAGCCAAAAGAGACAATGGCAAGTGACATATGGGGATAAGGCTTTCTAACCCTTTTCCCCCACTTAGTGCAGGGCAAGGGTGAGCCTAGAATGAATGATGGTATGTTGCCCTTTACAAAGGACGTAAAACATGCAATAGTGAGTATGTGATGCTCCTACAACTATTGCATGGCAAGGAGCAACAACTAATGTTATTTATGTGGATAAGTAAACAGAGTTTCTACTTGATACATGTTTAATGAGATAACTATCAATTTAGGATGTACCAAGGTTAGAGTTTTCTTGGAAGAATCTTGAGTGATAGTATGAATGTTGAGTGAAGGTTTGTTGGATGGGTTGATTTCTATGAAAGGACAATCACGAAGACCATGATTTCAAAGAATGAGGTAGGGTGTATTGTGAGCTTGTTTCTTAGCACACCTAGGGCGATGATTAAGGGTTGGATTTTTTTTAGTAGCAATAGTGGTGATATGAGAAGAAGGCTTTATTTGGTTGTTTTCTTTATCTAAGGTATAGTTCTTATGTGCCATAATATCGAAACTAGGAGGAGAGTTAATATGTTCATCACATGTCATAATTGGATTTGGAAAAATAGCTTCATCACTCATAGGAGAGGCATCAAAAGAAGGATAACTAGGAGTTTCATGGTTACTAATGATTGGAATTTTTTGTTCAAATATATCTTCCATCATGATATCTTCTAACACTAGACTATCTTCTTCATGTGCAGAGAAGATATTAGGAGAAGAAAAGGGTGGATTGTCATGATTATCTATACTTACATCATCATGTCCTAGAAGGTCTTCTTGAGTGGGAGAGGGAGGATTTTCATAGTTCTTAATCATATCCTCCACACAAATGTGTTTGTCATGATCATTCACGATTGCATTTTCACAATTAGGGGAGGTGTTGGGAATAGTGGCCATGATCTCAATTTTTTCTTTCCAAGGGGGAGGAGGAGGAAGACAAGAAAGAATTTCATGATCTTCAATTATTGTGTCTTCTTTCATCAAGATACCTTCATCACCAATGGGAGAGATATCAGGACAAGAACAATTATGATTATCATGATTATCGATGCATGCATCCATTTGTGTCAAATATTTAGTGGAGGATCTTAGTGGTAGGAAGTCATTAAGGGCTTCATCTAACATGTCTAAATCATCACTACTAAGGGGCTTGGATCTTATGGTTTTTCGAAATTGAATCATTTTTTGAATTGGATCATTTGATGTTTTTTTTTTTTTAATGAATTTGATCTAAATGAACTAGGAACTAATGCAGAAAAAGAAAATTGCAAAAGTCTAAGTGCCATGAAGGTAAATATTGCTTATTTCTAATGATTTAAATGTAAGAGAAGTTATGAAAACTTAAAATGTAATGTAAATACATAGAATGAGATGCAAATTTTTAGATTTCAAACAAAGTAATTTACTGATGACACAATGCAATAATCTAAAAGATGAAAGATGGGAAGTGCAAATGTGAATTTTAACAATGCAGGAAATGAGTTAATGTAAGCTAAATCTAATAGAATGTATGATATAGAAATTCAACCAACTGATACAAATAACTTCAATGGAAGCAAATAGAAGCATAAAAATAGGGCTTTTAGCTTTGTAAAAGGCAGTTTCAGGGGTCAAAAGCGACTAATTCACCCAAGGTGGTGAATGAGTCCCAGTGGGGATTTTTTTGAGATTTTTCAAAAAAAATTGAGGGACTTTTATTTTTTATGTGCTGTAAGATGAAGACCTAAGAGGAAAATACAAAATTTCAAAAAAAATTAATGATTTTAGATGCCAAAAATGCAACCTAAATGTATTGTTAATGAATGCAAAAATTGAAACCCTAGAATGAAACTTAACTAATGCAAAATGCAATGCAAGATAATTCTAGGATGAGGATGGAATCCAAAGTAGACAAGGAGATATTCAAAAATCAGGTTCACCAAAATGTAGCAAAGATTTTGGCATTTGAATCCTTTCTAGTGCTTCTAGGGTTTTTCACCTAAAAGGAGAAAGAAGGGCCAAAATGGGAAATGTTACACTCAAAGTCAATGCAATATGGATGGAATATATATGTAAAATTCCTAGATGCAATGTTTAAATGCAAGAAACTGATAAGATGGATTGATTATTAATGCAAAACCAATGAAATGTAGATTCTTTGAAAACACATTATGTAATGCAATAACACCTAGAAATGAATGCAAATTGTAACAAAAATAGATGAAACTGAAAGTGTGCACCTGAGATGTTGATGGAGACTGGAAATGACTTATGGAATGTTGTTGATCCTAATTTTTATTCTCGGTGGGACTCATTCATCATTCTAGGCTAATTAGTCCCAGTTCTGTGAAACTGTTATGAGGCCCATTTTAGACAAATGGGTATCCAAAAATGTAGAAAACCAAAATAAGGCCTAGAAGTGGGACTCATTTGCCACCCATGGTGAATGAGTCCACTTTTGAATTTCTAAAGATTCAAAGGTGGAAAGAAGAGCCTTCGGTCTGCACTTTTTGCTTCTCTAGGTGTGTAGTTCTGAAACTGTCAAATTCGGGCCTGAATGTAAGTTTTTGTTGATATTTTTCCTTATCCAATGAAGAGATGACATGAAAAACTTTGTAATGCAATCTAAAATGTTTCCTAAGCCTCCAAGATTTCTAAATCTTCAAACACACAAGACAAGAGAGAAATGTCGAATGTTAGGGCTTGGGGGTTTGCCTTGGTCAAACCCCTTTATAGGTAATTAAACCAAATGAAGAAAATAATGTAATGAAGCATGAAAAAATGGAGTTATTACCTCGCCATGATGTTTTATTTTGAATTTCTACACCAAGACATGAAGAATTTTCCCTTGAATGTCTTAGGAAGCTATCTTGATGACTTACAATGATGAAACCCTAACTTGATTGGCTTGAACAAGATAATGAATGATGAATGAGTTGTGAAATGAGTTAATGGATGTAAATTAGGGTTTAGAGACTTATATTTATAGGAAATCCACCTTATTTTTCTATAAAATGGATTTCTAAGGCTAACATGTAAAAATAATAAACTTAAATTTTAGTTTTTCCTGCTCAAAGGTCAAAATTGACCCAAATGGGACTTATTCACCACCTTGGGTGAATCAATACCACCTGGAAATGACTCATTCCCCATAGGTGATGAATTAGTCCTAGTGGGGCCCATTTGACAGGTAGGATACTGGGAAATAAGGAAATAAGGTTTATATGATGTTTTTGTCAGGTATTTCATCAAATATTGCCTTGGGATGCACAATATGGGGTAATAGAGGAAAATTAATGATGATGTGAAGGTTAATTAAGGCTTGGGACAAAAAATTCAATGCGAAAGTGTGATTAAATACACTTTACAACACTAAAATGAGGTCCATGTAGCCTAGAAAGGCACAACATCCAATGTTTATGTGTAGAACACATTACAACACTTGATTAGCATTAAGTTTATTTTACAAGCCTTCTAGATTGATGTGATAATGTAATTAAATATATTTTATAATGTTGAATTAAGGGAAAATAGGTTCATTAAGTCTAGAAAAGCATGAAAGTCTTTTACAACACTTCACAACACCTTTGCAAGACATCGTTAAATGCATTTGAAAGGGTCCAAGAACTAGTGTGGATGTGAAAAACACCTCACAACACCAAATCGGGCCTTATTAAGTTTGATTTATGATCAATTATTCCCCAAATCAAGAAATTTTCCTTTATTCTATGGTACAAGAGCATCTAATATGTAATTAGGAGTCATTGAGTTTATATTGTCATATTTTTGCAAAATTGTCAAAAAGTGCAATGTTGTAAAGTTGCAAAATTCCAACAAATGGAATATCAAGGGTCAAGTTGGTTCAAATGGAAGTTGAGATGGTTGGGTCAGTTTTCATTTGATGTTAGAAGTTTAAAAAGGCCTCTCTCAAGTCAATGAAAGGTAGGAATGTAATTTTGAGAAGTTGAATCAATAATATATACTGTTTCTCTACATTTTTATTGGTAATCTGATGTTGCCTTGCTCTGTATGGATTTGTACAGTTAGGTTTTGATCTAAATAGCATTTTTTTGGTGGAGGATTGAATTAGCTTTATTTTAGTTCAATTATGAAGTGTTTTCATTGAGAATTGAGGTTTTTACAATCATCTGACTAAAGGCGGGTTTATATGCCCTATTTGGAGGATTTGAAGTAAATAAAATGTGAAAATCACCCATTCCACCATTAACTTTCTCTATAACTTGGTGGGATGGGTGGTCTAGGGTAGGATTAGATGTTTAGGGGGTTCACTGAAGTAGGGAAGGTGATTTGAGAGGTTTTGGTTGTGTACCATAGAATAAAGTATTACTTGCTTGATTTAGGGAATAATTGACGATAAATTGGATTTAATAAGGCCTTGACTTGATGTTGTGAGGTCATTTTCACATCCACACTAGGTCTTTGACCCTTGAAAATGAATTTAACGATGTCTTGTAAAGGTTTTGTAAAGTGTTGTAAAGGACATTCACACTTTTCTAGAATTAATGAACCCATTTCCCCCTAATTCAACATTATAAAATGTATTTAAATACATCCTCACATTAATCTAGAAGGCTTGTAAAATAAACTTAACTTTAACCTAGTGTTGTAATGTGTTTTACACATTCACATTGGTTCTTGTGCCTTTCTAGCCTTTGTGGACCTCATTTTAATGATGTAAATGGTGATCCAACAAACCTGGTTTACAATTTCTGGGAGATTCTATTTTTTGATAAAATCACATATTTTTATAAAATATAATGATTTAAGCCTTAAAAAGTTCCATTTAAAAAATTCCAATTGAATAGGGTTTGACCAAACCCCCTTGGATAGAACCTCACTAGTTTTAAACCATACCTTTAATATAACAGAGCCTCCTTTACACCTATCAAAATGCTGATAAAAAACCACTTTTGATTTACCTTTTCGGGGATCAAATGAATTCATTTAATTATTTATTTTGTAATTATGTAGTCCTTATTATAATATTCCCAAAAAGTATAATTTGGTTATTATATTTATTTTTTATTTCTTGTGAATGTAGGTTTTTTACCGAAAATCAAGTTCTCTATTCTACACGTGGAAAAATAGTTCAGATTATCAAAAAAAAAATTGAAAAATATGATTGCACTAGATATTGAAGTCCTTGATCCAACAAAGAAAAAAGGATTTCGATACATACAAAAAATGTTATGTATTATATAGTCTGCCTATGTCTGAATTGTAATTGGTTTGACTTTGAAACTTAATTAAGGAAAACTTATTCAATAAAACACTATGAAACCAATTGGAAGCACTAGATATCATGGTTACAAATCTAAATTCAAAAAATTATAATTTTATCCCTCATGGAAAAAAAGTTGTGTTATACGATAAGCGTCATTCCTTGAAAATGGTGTTTACTAAAAAAAATAGTTTTTGAAGGAGATGGAAAAAGAAGTGCAATCTGATTTCAAAAATTTTGAAAAAGATATATTTTGAACCTACAGAAAAAATTTCACAAATCACTAGTTTGCATCATCTTGAAATTCCTCACAGTTTAGCCGCGATAGGTGCCTGAAAGTGAAGATTTAGTTAGAAAAAATTAGTTCAGTGTCCAGTTTGGCCAAAAATTGTAAACCGGTATTTGGGATCACCCTAAAGTGTATTTAATCACACTTTCACATTGAATTTTGTGTTCCAAGCCCAATTGACCTTCACATCATCATTAATAGACCCCTATTACCCTATATTGTACATCCTGAGGCAATATTTGATAAAATACGCGACAAAGTCATCATATAAACCTTATTTCCTTACTTCCTAGCATCCTATCTGTCAAATGGGCCCCTCTAGGACTAATTTTCCATATATGGTGAATTAGTCCCTGTCAGGTGGGACTGATTCACCCAAGGTGGCGAATGAGTCCTATTTGGACCTTTTTTTACTTTTGTGCAGGAAGTTTTGGTATTTAAGTTTTGTTTTTCTTCATGTCAGCCTTAGGGATCCAATTAATGGGAAAATAAAGTAAATCTCCTATAAAATCAAGTTTGTAAACCCTAATTCATAATCTCTTAACTCATTCACACAACTCTTATCATTCAACATCTCTATCAACTCAAGCAAGCTAGGGTTTCATCATTGCAAGTCATCAAGATAACTCCCTAAGAATTCAAGGGTAGATTCCTCATGTTTTTTTGCAGACATTCAAGATCAAGCATCATGTCAAGGTAATAACTCCATTATTGCATGTTTCATTACATTCTTTTATCTTTTTGGTTTAATTTCCTAAAAGGGGTTTGACCAAGGCAAACCCCCATGCCCTAACATCCAACATTTCTCTTTCTTGTGTTGTGTGTTTGAAAATTTAGGCATCTTAGAGGCTTAGAAATTATTAAAGATTACATTGTAAAGTTGTTCAATTCATCTCTTCATTCAATAAGGAAAAACATCAACAAAATGGCACTTTTAGACTTGAATTTGACAGTTTTAGAACCAAACACTTGGAGAAGCAGAAAGTGTAGACCGAAGGCTCTAGTTTCCACCTTTGAATCTTTAGAAATTCAAAAGTGGACTCGTTCACCATGGGTGGTGAATGAGTTCCACTTCCAGGCTTAATTTTGGTTTTCTACATTTTTGGATACCCATTTGTCTAAAACGTGCTCTAGAATAGTTTCACAGAACTGGGACTGATTCGCCTAGAATGGAAAATGAGTCCCACCAAGCCTAAAAATCAGGATCAACAACATTTCAGAAGTCATTTCCAGTCTTCATCGAGATCTCAAGTGCACACTTTCAGTTTCATTCATTTATGTTGCAATTTGCATTCATATATAGGTGTTTTCTACATATTACAATTTGTTTTCAAACAATCTACATTTCATTGGTCTTGCATTAATAATCAATTTGTTTTATCAATCAGCTACATTTAGATCATTTCATTTAGTGATAATTATATCATAAATTTGCTAGTTTGAATGAACCACCTAGATTTTTTGTGTGGGATCTATCTCTTTCCATTAGGTGAAAGTCCTTAATTGAGCAAAAGAGAGTCATAGCATTCCTAACCATTAAAATTTATGGTTCAGGTTGCTTCCCTAGGTGTGTTTGTATGGGATTTTGACTTGAAATGAGTGGTTTGAAGATGGAGATTGTATAAAATACCTTGGAAAAGGCTAGGTAATGATCTAGTTAGTATGTGTAGACATAATTAAATGTGTTTGAGGCTTTGCAAATGAGAAATGAGGTTGGGAATGTGTATTTTTATTAAACCCTCCCAAAACAAGTCAGAAACAAGGGTTTATTGGTTTGGTAGTAGGGAAAGTGAGTTGGAGGATAAAAGTTATTGATTCTTGGTTTTTATAGCTTGTTCAAGGTCAGGGAATGAGATTTTGTGGTAAAAGAAAAGAACACATGGTGGATGCTTTGTAAAAGTGGCCTAATTGGCCAATTAGGGCATTGTAGTAGCATTGTTTTGATGGTGTTGGTCGAAAGTGACCTAATGTGTTTTGTGATATATTTTGGAAGGCTTTAAAGGGTGTTTGAAAATTTGAATGGCTTGAGATTTGGAAGAGAGTTTTGCAAGATAAGGTCAAGAAATTAGGTCCACAAACCTATAAGGGAAACAGTGAAGTTGTGAAGGGAATCACCCTAGTTAGGGTCTTAATGATTGAAGAATTGTTGAAACCAGTTGTAATTATGATTGTTAGAAAATTTCCTCCCTACTTTGCATTGATTCCTTAACAAAACAACATTTTTCTCTTCTTTGATGTATGATTGCACGTTTACAAGTTGAAGAAAAAGTGGATTTAAAGCCAATACCAAAATGAAAACTTTGCAAAAGTTGCTTGAAAGTTGTCAAGACCCATGGAAACTTAGATCTAGATCAAGATATCCAACCTCTTTACATGAAACTAGTGGGAAAGTGCTTATTTCATCCATTTTTAGAGGCTCACAAATTTTCACTTCAAAATTATGCTCCTGGAAAACTTCGCGACAAAATGGGACACTTTGCAATAGTCTTGGTGTATGAATCCCAGTACTACCTTTTTGCTATATTTTAGCAGATCCATATCAGTCATTAAGAGATTCCAGATCCTACGCAAAAACTCTAGACTAGGACTACATCACCCAATCTAGCGTATGAGTCCCAGTACACCTTGAAAGCAACAATTTTCAAGGTTTTCAAGCCTTGCTTAGTCATCTTCATTTCTCAAGGTACTTATCTATTTTATTTTGTTTTTAGTTTGATTACATGCTTTAAATTTCCCCTTTCTAGGTCAAATATTTATATTTGCATATTTATTTCATTCCTTTCTTTCTAAGAATTTTCTTAGTGGTGAACCCCCTCTTTAATCACACCTAAGGAGATCTTGTAGCAATCTCTTTTCCTAATTGGATCATTAGGTTGAGAACTGTAGGGTTTCCTTGAATGAACTAAGAGTGAAATAGGTCCTCCTAGTTCCATCTTCCAAAAGGTGGAACCCTATTTCCTTGTGTTCATTTTGGTAAACCCAACCTTCCAACCCTTTATTTCTGATTTTGAGTGCATCATAGTCCCAGATCTTGATGGAACCCTCATAAGAAATTTCATGTTCCATTGGTATAGAAGAAAGCATTTTCATGGGTTTCATTTTGGTCAGATGAAACTAGGGTTTAGCATTTTGTATCAGGTATTATTTTATTTTGAATATTTTCTCTCATTTCTCAACCCCTAGTCTTGCGGTCTATTCCTTTGTTGACTTGATGTGGCCCTTTCCCAGTCATGTTAAAATGACTTGAGTAATTGAATCCCATGAAGTAACCGACCCCTCGTGCTTAGCTCTATGAAACTCCTTTATTTTATAAGGTTGATTGATCAACCTTGTTTGGACTTTACATCCTTTGAATAAAATGGTTTTAAGTCTTTTAAGGCCTTGTCTTATGTCATCCTAAGTGGTCCCCTTTCTCAATACAACTTATGAGCACGTGAAAAATTGTCCTACTTAAATCCCATCTACCACTTCTTCTCATTGCTCATTGCAAATAGTTTTTGAATATTTGACTTGCATTAGCGATACGTGATACATGTGTTCCTTTCATTGTCATTGGATTTCTTTATCACTAATCGCTTGTGAGTTTTGTGACATGAATTGGTGATGCATAATAACCTTTTGTTCTCTTTGCATTCTTTTCCATCACTCATCACGGATTCATTGTAAACTTTGAGCCTCATAGTGGCGATGAGAAATGTGGTCATGTGTTCCAATATTCTATCGCTGATTTAAATTTCTCTTATGAGCAATATTTCTTGTTCCTTTGTTTTTCAAGAAGATACACATGGCTTGATCTTGTTCAATCACTTTTTCCTCCCTTTGTTGATATGATTTGTAATTTGAAGTGTGAATTATCAATATGTGATGAGAAATGAACATGATTAAATATGGGCCTTAATCCAATGGCTGATATCTCATCATGTGGGTGCTCGCATCACTGATAGGACTCACAGAGGGTGAAATGTACCACTGAGAGCAATGGCCTCCAAATATGAGGCAACATGGAAACATTTTGAAAACATCATTTAAAGAAAAGGAGAAAGTATCAAGGTAAAAGGAGAGCCACTAATATAGTTTTAAAGTGAGATGATAAACGACTAGGGTTTAAACATGAATGACTATGTGTCAATTCACTCGTGTGAGCTTTCCATCAACCACTAATGGTGTTACACTTCATTTCTCGGTCCTAAAGAAGCTAGTTGGCTTGTTTTATATGCATTTTGGATTGCTCAGGAGTGAAGGAGATAGTCAAAGCCTGAGGAAATAGTTTGAGGCACTCCAACAAGAAATTACAAAAGCATTAACCTCAAATTTTCACCCAAATAAGAAAATTGTCATATCTCTTCTTGTCAAGTATATTGAATTGTGCTAGTCTTAAAATTAGTATAGAGTTTGAAAGATAAGTTTTATTAGGGTTTACTCATTGAGCATCCTTAATTAGGGTGGTAAGGATTGCATAAGGTTTGGGAATTTTTTGTTCTTCAAATTGTTATCTTGGAATTTAAAACTTGGTAGGTCTCTTTGATTAATAAAAAACTATAAATCGTAGTTTTTCCACATTGCAAAAATTAGTGAACCAAAACCTAGTGAGTCTAGCATTAGGCCTGAGAGAAAACCCAAGCCAAAAAGAGTTAAGAGGCCTAGTACCTAGGATGTTTCACCCACAATTAAGATAGAAGCAAGTCTGAAACATCTAACCCTATGCCAGATTTCCCTACAATGTCTACAAGGTCAAAGAGTGTGAAGAAAACTTAGGATAGATTCATGGAGGATTCCTTTGGAGACAAAAATGAGGGTGGATCACGAATTGGAAAGAGACCTATGGGTTAAGTTGTGACAAATAGATTGATTGAAATGGTTGGTGAAATTGGAGAACTAGCCCAGCCTCAGAGTGCATGGCAGTTGTTTTTTTATGCTTTTAATAGAATATATTCTAAGAGGTCATCTTGTTACTTATGGATCCTTAACCTTGGGAAGCTGGTGGTTCCTAATGTGTTTCTAGAAGTGGATGTGATGATGGAATTAGCTAAGCATTATGATCCCATAAATAGGAAGATCAAGAGTGAAAATGGCACTCTGGTCCTCGGGGTAACAAGGGATAAAATTGTGGAGGTATTTGGGTTGAATCCAAATTATATAGTTGGAATCAAGCGTATGGATCTATATGGTGAGTATGAGTAGAACATATTTTCATTCTAAAGTAGATTGCTTGTAACGCATAGAAAGAGCAAGGAAATATTTTTCCCTAAGGATATAGAGCCCTTTGAGTGTGAATAAATTTTTGACTATTTGAAGAACACATATTATTGTTTGAATCAAGTTCTTTCTTGTAATTTTGATGCTAGGATAGCCACTAACTTGTTGGTGATGGTGACAAATATACAGAGTCCAAATTGGAACACAAGTTTTGATTATGCTGCTTATATTGCAGAAAAAATGCATAAGGATTTTATCAACCTAAAGAATAAATTCCCCCTCTATCCTTTCCACATTGTTCTGTATTGATGCATATTCTTCTATTTTTGGGTTAGGAGAAGTGGAAAGAGAAGTTGAGATTAAGACAAAAGGATAATTTGAGAATAATGATTTTCCAGTCCAAATGTGGACACATATTTGGGACCAACATTGTCCCAATCCAACTATTTGATGTTTTGTAATGCCATTAGGTTTGGTATTCTAGAGATTTTGGGTGTGGACCCATTCATAGGATTTCAAGATTAAGCAGAAACATCATGCGCCCAAATGGTGTGGCAGGAGCAAGTTCTAAAAATCATAATTGGGCTGACTAGTTTTTGCACTCAAAATATACTCTAATTAGGGCTTATGGAGCCTAAGTAGCACCACACTACTTTCCCTTGTATTTCTCTAACCAATTTGAATTTATGGAGTTGATGTGGAAAATTGATTTTATTGACCAATAATTATTCAGAAAACCTAGGAAGGGCACTGTGCTGATCCTAAGAAATTTGGAATCATGGTGAATACCCTCAGGTTACCTATTGATGAGGTTAGGATTTTTGACCCAAAAGGTTTTGTGCATGCAAAGAGAAAAGAGAATGGTGTATTCGGGTTTTCCCACTATTTCTTGTACACAGGTGATGTGTCGAGAAACTTGACTAGTGATGGGGTTGTTATATCTAGGTAAAAGGATGGATAGCCATATGTGACATTGAGGAGAGTAATTATGAAGAGAAATTCCTTCTATGTGAGTCCCTATGATGTAATAGAGAATCCTCTTGAAAGGGATTTTGTAAAGCTACAGGATTATGAGAGTGGTGATTTTAAGCAAAGGTAAAGGAGGTTGCTGAGAGAGCACAAGCTCTTTTAGAGCAATAACCTCAGGCTATGGATATTTCAGAGTAGCCTATTGATGTACAAGGAGAAGAGGCTCAAGTAATTGGGGAAGAACAAATGGAAGAGTGTGTGCCTGGCGATGAGGAAGTTGAGAGGAAATTCCCTCCCCCTAATATTGAAGATGTTCTTGATTTAGAGGTTCTCCAAGATAGTATTGTCCAATGGCATTACGATGAAAAGGCCAACGATGATCCTAGGATCAAGGCCTATGATGAGTTCCTTGTAGATGGTGCATTTGTGCAATCTAAGGAATTCAAATAATTCATGGTTTATCATAGAAGCAAAGAAATAAAGGAGAGTCTTGAATGAGGAAAGGCTAATGTTGATCCTTCTCAACAAGAAGAGGATGAGAAGGTAGAGGAAGAAAATATTATGGCTGAGATTGTAGCTATTACTTCTACCAAGGCCAAGAATATTTTCATAGAAAGTGGAATGATATTACTACCAAGGTGCACCCTCACCTTAGCTATTTCACTTGATGCAATAAGAAGAGACCCTCAAGCTTTTATATCTAAGGATAATTTTGAAGACAAGGTGTTTAAATTTGGTTATAGTCCAAAATTGCATACTCTTGCAATTTGGTCCATGGCACCCACTACTAGGAAGCATGAGGTTGCTAGGCCTATTGAAGAGGCCATTGGTTCCATGGTAGTGAAGAAAGCTACAGATATGACTCCTTTCCAAGAAGCTAAGTTAACTGTTCATGTTGTACATTTGCTTAGTGTAGATACAACACAAATTTATCAAAAGCAATATGATTCCTTCTTGAACGAGTACAATAAGGCTTCAGATGAAATTAATAAGATGAGGGCCATTGTTAAGGCTAGCTAGTCAATAAGGGAATTGTCTTTTCCATCCTCTTCTTCTTTAGAATTTTCTACGCAAGACAAGAAAACCTTAGCCTTAAGGATCAATGACTTGAATAATTATTTAAAGAAAGAGAAGGAAAATGTCAAGAAGGCCAAATTTGAAACTATTAAGGTGGTGAATGATATTTTTGAGAATGTGTTGAAACATAGGGTAAAAAATCTTGTAAACAGAGGTGATGATGTGTGGGATTCCTATAGGAACATCCATGAAGTAAACATAAGGTACCTATAGGTTAGGAAGCTTTCCAGAATCAATGAAGAAAATGGAGCACCATGGTAGGAGATTTAAAAGAAGTGATGTCTAAGATGTGAGAAGATCCTGAAGCTCCTACAAATTTCCCTAAAATATTACAAGCTATTGACCTAGTGAATGAAATAACAACTTTTCATGGAAAGTTAGGAATGCAACTCCATAACAAACTAAAGATATTCAAAGAAATGGAGGAGTTCGGTATGCTTGAAATATTCAATAAAAAAGATTAGTTAAAGGAGTTTGATACATTGAAGAATGACCTAGGAGGGTTACTCCCATAGGCTAAGATGATGTTGACCGTAGTTGATTATTCTGTGTTGAATTCTAATGTTGATATTATGGATGAGGTTGAAACAAGAATGGAAAATTTTATCAAAGAGGCCAAATCCTTAATTGATGCAAGGTATAATCAACATAATACAAAGATATAGAATTTATCGGATGAAAAATGGCCCACTAAAGATGAATACAACACATGGTTGGAAATTTTTATTAAGTAATATTTTATGTGTGAAGGTATAAACATGGTGAATAACAGACATGAGATAAATAATGCACGGCCTAGAAATAGTACAGATTAGGCTTTCATTGAAGTATTGCAAAATATTGTTCTCTCTCTATGAGGAAGGTTGATGGCACAAATGCTAACTTGGATGAGTCAATCTTCTTTCTTTTTGTCCTTTTTCATGCTTTCAGAGTATTTGTTGACTAGGCCTGCACGTGGTTAACATTTTGGCTCACAAAGAAGATATTATAATGTTTTTGCAATGAGTGAAAGGTTCCTTTTGGAAGGCTAGCGTATATTCTTCAATAAATGAAAATACCTTTTGTCTTATATGCTTCCCCCCCACTTTCCAAAGCGCAAATATAACTGTCTAGGGAATTTTGAAATTAAAATTGAAATGTATGTCAAATGCAAATGTGTCTTTGATTGTAATTTGGCCTAATGCGTGTTGCTCCCATATTTCTATAAATGGTATTTCAAGGAAAATTACACAGGTGTTTTGATGGTTAAGAAAATTTTGAGCTCGTGTACAAGTAATTCTGATAATTTCAAGCATAGAGAAATAAATTAGTGTTAAGTCTTAGGAATGTATTTAGATCTGTAATAGGCTTAATTTTTCTACAATAGCAAATATATATGAATGATAATTGCAAGTTCTTATATTAGTTTATCTCCTATGTAAGTTTGGCTTTCGAATTATGAATAAAGGAATCAAGGTTCATTTATTTGTCTTTAATCATTTTGATTAAATGTATGATTTCATCTTTTTCTTCAGTTCAAAGAGCTAAATGAGTGCTTAAATGAGATCATAGATTTGTATGTGAAATTCAAGGATTGTTAAGAAGTTTTCTAATTCTAGACATATTGATTTGTGTGTTACAAAGTAATATACATGAATCATTGATTTTTGGTTCCTAGGGCTTCTCTAACTCTTCTAAGGTTTTTCACCTAAAAGGAGAGAAGTAGGCCAAAAATGCTAATGGTTCATTCAATTTAATGTTATGTGTGATATTTTTTAACCAAAAAAAAGCTAACTAAATGCAATTGACTGATCTAAATGAATGAAAATGAATGCAAAACTAATATTTACACTATGTTTGAAAATGCATTGTGATATGCAAACAACTAAGTAAATGAAGAAATTATGTAGAACAAAAAGGAAAGGGATGAATCTAAGTGCACCTGGATGAACTGTGATGATTCTAGAGTGTTCTGAATGCTAATGGAAATTACTATTTTTTCATAGTGGGAATCATTTGCCCAGGGTGGCGAATTAGTCCTCCTCCTGGTGAAAAACTGTAGGAAGCAAGTTTATGTCTGTTGGGATCCAGAATCTAACAAAATTCAGACTTTCATTCCTAAGGTGGAACTCATTTGCCATAGGTGGTGAATCAGTCCTCTCCCAAATTTCTAAAAAATCAGGAAACAACTCTGCAACACCAGATCTGGAAAAGTCTGCTTATCAGGTTGTTGAAGTCAATTATGTAGAAAATGGAAAAAAAAACCTTCTCCAAGCTTAAAATAGACTTAAGTTGATTTGAAGCACCTAGTTGACTTGTAAACAGATCTTCAACACTAAAAATCTTGTCAAATCTGCATACCTAGGTCTGCAAACAAACATGTAATAGGGAAAAATGGTTTAAGGTTATTGAATAGGGGTTTTCCTTGGTCAAACCCCACTTTTGGTAATCAAACCTTCAATAAAGTAATGAAATGAAAAGGAATAATAAACTAACAACATGCAATTTCTATTAACTTACCAAACCCTTGATGATGCAATTATGAAGTAATGTCAATGGTTGCTTCAAAGTGCTTGAATATTGCTTGAATTGATATTCTAAAATGCTTGAATACTTGAGTTGGTGCAGGAGCACCCAAAATTCTTAAGGAACACTTGAGAGGTCAGGAGGTTGCAGGGGTTAGGAAGACCTATCAATCCTGTCAGAACATAAATTATGACATCTTGAAACCTATAATGGCTTTTGAAGTGGATACAGGCATTAGAGGAGTCAACTATCCTAAGGGTCCTGATAAGGACCCTAGAACCAAAATGAAATGTAATTGGACTAGTAGTGTCCCAAGAGGGGCCTAGATAGGTTTATATTATTTTAATAATGTCAAATTAGGTGAATAATGAAGATGTGATAGCTTTGGGGGGTTTTTTAGTTAATAAGTTTCAAGTTTGGAAATTCAAATTTTCTGAATTCCAATTTGGGCAGGTAAATGAGTTTTGTGAGTTTTAATCACTTTGATGTAACTTAATCAACCCCAAATGGTTTGATCAGTTGGGGAATGGTTCTATAACCCAAAAATGATCATTTTTATGGAGGTTGGGTGTTTGGAGCAAGTACTGTCTCGACTGTTCTCAGAAAACTCAATAAAATTTATGTTTCTTGCATTTTTTCTGTGTTTTCTTGATGAATTACTGATTCCTACTGAAGGTATAAGTAGTTGGATGTTTTAGGAGTTTTTATTTGTATTTTTTAATACCATTAAGTGCTTTGAAGACAATAATAATCAATTTATTGCATTCTACAACTGACTGTCCTCAAGGTGGTGTGGATTTTCATTGGTTTTGAGAGGTTGTATGGATGATTGATCCATTTCATGGAGTTTTTTGACTGGAAACCTATGAAATGGATCACATTTAAGATGTACCATAATAATCTAACAAAGCAATATGCAAGGAAGTGGAAAACTAATGTGTGCACAGTGATTTGGCAAAGCAAAAAGCATGAAGATGGACCCCAGGGTATAGCAGTGGAAGATCTGCCTAAAGGAGGGGTATTTTTTTGAGTTGGTAATGATTCAATATGTTTTCCTAATGGTGTAGAGTCAATGAGAAAGTTCTGGAAGTGATTGGAAGGTTAGTTTTCAAGAAGCCCTAGTTTTGAGACATTTTATGGAGGGTTTTGTGATCAGGGATCTTAGAGGTGTCATAGAAGGTTAGGACCTTGAAAATCCTTGGTTTTGAGACAATTTGAGACATTGTTGAAAGTTTCATGGTCAAGGGTTGAGTTTAGAGAGGGGTTGCTTTGGAAAAGAGGGCTAATTAGGCCTAGTTTTTGAGGAAACAAGTTTTGGAAGGGATTGTCTGAAGAAAGTGCAATAAGGGTTTGGACATGTTTTTTTTCATCATACAACACAACTTAATCATCCATTAGATTGGAGGTTCTTTTAGAAATTTTGAGAGCAAAGTCTAAAATCCTTCGCTAGAGGCCTAATTGGGCTAGAAGGCTACTTACGGTGCAAAAAGTAGGTTTTGTTTGAGACAGATGTTTGGGGCTTTGTGAAAGTTCAATATGAGTTTTCTTAAGTCTCTTAAGGGTGTTCCAAGGGTTTGGGTTCATACAAGTGATTAGTGCATCATTAAGCCTTGTCTCCATTAGGGTGCTTGGAAGGGGGTTAGAAATTGCATCACTATAATCCTTGAAATCTTTGTGTTCCTTAAAATTCCCTTACCCTCTGCATCAGAGTGGTATCAGAGCAGTAAGTAGGTCCTTTAGGGATTGAAAAATCAGCAATGGCACCTAAAAATCAATTGGCAAGAGAGTTGGAGGAGTTAAGGGAAACCTTGGAAAGGGAAAGGAGAGAAAGAAGAGAACAAGAAGCAGCAAGAGAGCAGGCCAGAGCAAGGGAAGAAAGATAATGGAGAAGGGAGAGAGAAACTATGCAAGCAAGGATAAAAAATCTTGAGAGAAGTAGAAGGAGAGAAGAGCAAGAAAACCAAGAAGACAATGATGAAGATGAAGAGCATGTGAGGATAACTCAAGAACAACCAGCAGATGAGACAGAAGACCCTAAGGAAAGGAGGTTACTGAGATTGTTGAAAGCAGTACAAGGTCATGAGGAAAGAGTCACATAGATTTTCCTATCTATCAAGGGAAGATGGATAGTGAAGAGGTGTTAGGATGGCTTGATGCCTTAGAGAACTATTTTGAGTTTGAAGAGATGGATGAAGAGAGGAAGGTTAAGTTTTCCAAAACCAAGTTGAGAGGTAAAACCTTGACATGGTGGACTAGTTTTTAGAATGATAGGATGGCTAGAGGATTAGCAAAAGTCTCTACATGGGGAAGGATTAAGAGTTTGGTCAAGGGACAATTCCTACCATCTAATTACACAATTCATGTGAAGAGGATGAGGCAGAATTTAAGACAAAAGGACATGGATGTGATGTCCTATACTGAGCAATTTCAGAAGCTTAGTATCAGAGGAGGTTATGAGGAAGAAGATGAGAAAGTAGCCAGGTATATCAATGGCTTGAGGTATAATCTACAAGATGAGATTGGTTTGCAAATGCCAAGGACATTAGGAGAATGTTTTCAATTGGCCATTAGAGTAGAAGAAAAGGTGAAGAGGAAGAAAGAAAGATCAAGCAATGGTGGAAGAGGACGTAGTTCAAATAGGGGCAGAGGTAATAGAGAGCAAGGACAAGGTAGCAATGATAAGAGCAGCAATGAAAAAGGTAAAGAGGTATTTTCTGATCCAAGAGGAGGATACACTCCTAGAGGAGGAGGCAGATTTGGACAAGGTAGAGGACCATTCACAGGTAGGTGTTTCAATTGCAATGAACTAGGGCATCCTTCCTTCAAGTGTCCTAAATGGGAACAACTTGATAAAGGAAGAGATAGGAGAGCTAACTTGGTACAAGAAGAAGAAGACAAGAAGGAGGAATCAAAAACATTCATGGCAGACCCTGTGACTGATGGTGAGTTTCTCATGATCAAGCAAGGAGTAAGACTTCATTAAGAACCAAAGGTAACTATGTTTAAGACCAATTGTTTCAGCCATGGTAAAATATGCAGATTACTCATAGATTCAGGGTCACATAGCAATTTAGTTTCAACTGATATGGTAACCAAGTTAGGGATTGAAACTTTTGATCACCCTACTCCCTACAAGGCCACTTGGGTAACTCAAAAACAGCATGTAGAGATTGGTAAGAGAACTTTTGTGGATTTTTCAATTGGATCTTAATATGATAGGGTGATTTGTGATGTCATTCCAATGACTTGTGGTCATATCATCTTGGGGAGACCATGGCAGTATGCTACAAGGACATTGCATGATGGATTCAATAATACCTATTTGGTGCATAAAGGAGATGTTAGATATCAGTTGGTTCCTTTGCCTTTGGAGTATTCTAATGAGAACTTTGTGATTTTTTTTTAGAAGAATTTACAGGTAAATGAGCAGGGTAAGATAGGGGAAGACATTGGTAGGTTGAAAAAAGACAAGTTGTAGCAGGTTTGTGAAGGATACAGTCCTAAAAACCAGAATTTGTGGGACTTGGACAATATTAAGGTGGGGAATATTGAATGCCCTATAGTTGAGAGTAATAGAGATGGAGTCCTTTCACAAGGGAGACAATGGAATAAAGGCAAAATCAGAACTCAAATACAGATTGAAGTCAAATGGCAAAGAGGACAAACCAAACACTGTTTTGATTCTGACTTGTTGAGTGATATGAGGGCAGGTTGGAAGAAGAGGAAGAAGGTGACCTTGGGTGATTCTTGGTTTGTGATTAGAAGGTGCAGAGATACAGGAACAAGGAGCAATGTGCTGACAGCAAGATAGATGTTTCTTGGGGCAAGAATTCCTTCTTTCTTGGGGAGAATGGTGCAGGAGCACCCAAACTTCTTAAGGAACACCTGAGAGGTTAGGAGGTTGTAGGGGTCAAGAAGACCTATCAATCATGCCAGAACATAAATTATGACATCTTGAAGCCTATAATGGCTTTTGAAGTGGATACAAGCATTAGAGGAGTCAACTGTCCTAAGGGTCCTGATAAGGACCCTAGGACCAAAATGAAATGTAATTGGACCAGTAGTGTCCCAGGGGGGGTCTAGATAGGTTTATATTATTTTAATAATGTCAAATTAGGTGAATAATGAAGATGTGATAGCTTTGGGGGGTTTTTTAGTTAATAAGTTTCAAGTTTGGAAATTCAAATCTTTTGAATTCCAATTTGGGCGGGCAAATGAGTTTTGTGAGTTTTAATCACTTTGATGTAACTTAATCAACCCCAAATGGTTTGATCAGTTGGGGAATGGTTCTATAACCTCAAAATGATCATTTTTATGGAGGTTGGGCATTTAGAGCAAGTACTGTACGGAATGTTCTCAGAAAACTCAATAAAATTTATGTTTCTTGCATTTTTTCTGTGTTTTCTTTATGAATTACTAATTCCTACTGAAGGTATAAGTAGTTGGATGTTTTAGGATTTTGTATTTGTATGTTTTAATACCATTGAATACTTTGAAGACAATAACAATCAATTTCTTGCATTCTACAACTGACTATCCTCAAGGTGGTGTGGATTTTCATTGGTTTTGAGAGGTTGTATGGATGATTGATCCATTTCATGGAGTATTTTGACTGAACACCTATGAAATGGATCACATTTAACATGTACCATAATAAACTAACAAAGTAATATGCAGGGAAGTGGAAAACTAATGTGTGCACAGTGATTTGGAAAAGAAAAAAGCATGAAGATGGACCCTAGGGTATAGCATTAGAAGATCTACCTGAACGAGGGGTATTTTTTTAAGTTGGTAATGATTCAATATGTTTTCCTAATGGTGTAGAGTCAATGAGCAAGTTTTGGAAGTGATTGGATGGTTAGTTATCAAGAAGCCCTAGTTTTGAGACATTTTATGGAGGGTTTTGTGATCAAGGATCTTAGAGGTGTCATAGAAGGTTAGGACCTTGAAAATCCTTGGTTTTCAGATAATTTGAGACACTGTTGAAATTTTCATGGTTAGGGGTTGAGTTTAGAGAGGGATTGCTTTGGAAAAGAGTGTTAATTAGGCCTAGTTTTTGAGGAAACAACAAGTTTTGGAAGGGATTGTCTGAAGAAAGTGCAATCAGGGTTTTGACATGTTTTTCATCATAGAACACAACTTAATCAACCATTAGATTAAAGGTTCTTTTAGAAAGTTTGAGAGAAAAGTCTAAAATCCTTCGCTAGAGCCCTAATTGGGCTAGAAGGCTACTTAAGGTGCAAAAAGTAGGTTTTGTTTGAAACAGAGGTTTGGGGCTTTGTGAAAGTTCAAGACAAGTTTGCTTAAGTCTCTTAAGGGTGTTCCAAGGGTTTGGGTCCATAAAGAGAGCATACAAGTGATTAGTGCATCATTAAGCCTTGTCTCCATTAGGGTGCTTGGAAGGGGGTTAGAAATTGCATCACTATAATCCTTGAAATCTTTGTGTTCCTTCAAAGTCCCTGACCCTCTGCATCATGAGTGAATAGGTGGATAAGTGAACTTGATGAATGGGGGTTTAAATGAGATGAAAACCACTTATTTATACACACTTGTGCCTTAGTTACTCATTCACACCTCATCATAGGTCGACATCAAGTGATTTTTAATAAAATCCTAAAAGGAAATTTAAAATATTTTGAATTTGGGGCCAAGGGGGACTCATTCACCACCCATGGTGAATGGGTCCCACCTAGGACCTAAAAGCAAGTGTCGGGAAATATGTTGTATTTAGTGTTGTTTGTCAGGATAATACTCAAAAATACACTTAAATAAGCATATGAGAGAATAAAGGGGCCAAATAGAGCATGAGAAAGGGATAAATAGTGAAGATGTGCCTAGAAAAGCGTGAAAGCTTGATACAAGACTTTACAACACTTCAAAATAGGGATTTTTGATGAATAAAAAGGTGATTTTTAGGTGAATTGTAATTAATAGAATCTAGAAGAATGTAGAAAAGTCTTACAAAACTTCACAACAGCTTCACAAGATGTCGTTCTTTGAGTTTTAGTAACTAAATAAGCATTTTCAAGCCATGTTACATCATAAAATCAAAGCAACATAGTTCCAACACCATGAAACAAGACCTAAAAGGCCATGAAAATGACAAGGGGCCATTTTTCTATGGCACAATACAATAGTCTATAAATAATTGTTTCCATTTGCTAATATATTACGATTTATTGCATATGTGAATATGTCGCCATCAGATAAGGTATTGGTCCATTTGTTTGGTCACCTTTGATGTTAGTGAGCTACCTATATACCTGAAAAAGAACACAAATCTTTACTATAATTTTTTATGTACACGTATAATTGTAGTATAGTGGTATGAAGTATTGCTCATGTTCCTAGCTATAGGTACAATTCTTTAAAGGGTATGCAAAATCCTTAAGGAATTTTTTCTATTTGTGTCTAATAGGTATTTATCTA
Organism: Sequoia sempervirens; assembly: GCA_007258455.2. Lineage (NCBI taxonomy): Eukaryota > Viridiplantae > Streptophyta > Pinopsida > Cupressales > Cupressaceae > Sequoia > Sequoia sempervirens. The sequence continues at coordinate 145,171,134 of VDFB02105785.1, forward strand.
TTTGTTCTCAATGTTTGTGATAAAATGGCATGAGAGTATCATATAGACATTGTCAGGATCACCCTCCTAGGTTTCATAGAGCCCAAAGAGTAGAGGTATATCCTAGCAAGCTAGTACCTATTCATTGGCCAATCCTTTCCTTTACTTATCATTGGATTCTAGCAAATTGATAGGTAAATGGTGAGATTAAGTTTGGTTCAAAAAGAAAACCAACAGATCTAGCTTATATTAACTTTGCATTAGTTCTTTTATTAGTTCATTTTCATTTAGGGCTTCTAAATCTTACATTAGTGAAAACTGCATATAGGTTGCATTTTTGCATCTTAGATCATTCAATTTCACTGAAGTTCTACAATTGCAAACAATATAGACAACATACAAACTAGAAACCTAAAACACAACTTAGAATTTGTTGAATTTGGTGAAAAAACCCTAATTGGGACTTATTCGCCCATCTAGGTGATTTAGTCCCTATATGTACTTGTTTTTCTTGAATTTTTAGGAATTCTATGTTGTGTGTTTTTGGTTGTTTAAACCCTCTAAAAAACCTAACTGGGACTCATACACCCATCTGGGTGATTTAGTCCTAGATCAAACCTAAAACTACCATTTACTACATTAAAAACATTGTTTATGTGTTTCTATTTGTCTTTAATAGATAACTGTTTTAGTTTGTTGAGTTTATGTTTCATTCATTTCATTAGATCTAGCTTAATTTGGTTCATTTTGTGCATTGCTTAATTTCGAATTTACAACATTTCATTTTTAGATTGTTGCATAGTGTAATTAGTAAATTACCTTGTTTAGAATTTGAAAATTACATTTACACATTTCATTTTGGGTCATTGAATTGCATTTTAAGTCTCTTTCCATTTTAATTTTGTATAAATTATTTTTCACAAATGTTAGTATATGTCCTTTCCAAGATTGCAAAGAAAATGTTCATCAATAAGAATTTTAGATATAGCAATCCACCAATCATTGATCAATACTTTCTCTAATCAACCTTAGGAGATTCATTATTCTCTCTTAGTTTACAACCAATAACCATTGGAGTACATACCAGTTTAGAGTCTTCCATTTCAAACTTCTTCAACATTTCTTTGACATACTATGATTGTGAAATGAATATACCTTTGTTTGTTTGATTGATTTGTAGCCCAAGGAAGAAATTCATCTCCCCAAACATAGACATCTCAAATTCATTTTGCATATCTTTTACAAATTTCTTACACATTTCTTCATTACCTCTTAAAATTGTGTCATGAACATACACAACCACAATCAAGATTTGATATTTGTTAACTTTAAAGTAAATATTACTATTTGCAATACCTTTATTAAATACTTGTATCAAATACCTATCCAACCTTGCATACCAAACTCTGGGAGCTTGCTTCAATCCATATAATTTCGTCTTCAATTTGTAGACCATATTAGGTTTGTATGATTTAAATGAAATCCTTCTATTTTTTCCATGTATACTTCTTCTTCCAATTCTCCATTCAAAAAGGTATACTTCACATCCATTTGATAAAATTTGAAATCCTTAAGTGTTGCAAAATCCAAAAAGTCCTGATAGCTTCCATTATTGCCACCATAGAAAATGTCTTCTCAAAATTTATTCCTTAAACTTGTTAGTAGCCCTTAGACACAAGCATTTCCTTCTTTCTTACCACTTCTCCAAATGTCTCATTCAGTTTGTTTCTATATACCCACTTAGTTCCAATTATGTTTTTTTTTTCCTGCCTTTGGAAAGCGTCCCAAGTCTGATTTTTTTCAACCTACAGTAGTTCTTCTTCCATATCCTTCATCCAATGTTTATCTTTGCATGCTTCAATCACTATTTTAGGTTCAACTTAAGAAAGTAAACATAAATTTACCTCTTCTTCAACAACTTTTATTCTTGTTAATACACCTTTTCTCTTGTCTCTAATGATCTACTCCTCAAAATGATTCCTCTACACATACTTAGGGGTTCTAGGGGTCATTTCTAGAGCTTCTTCTTCTTCTTCAAACTATACCTCCTTTTCCTTAGCTTTTTCCTTTTATCTATAATCAGGCTCATCTGATTCATATCCATCTAACATCACTAGGTTCTAAAAATCTTCATCAACCTAGACACGTACACTTTCAACAATCTTTTAGAGTCTCTTGTTGTAGCACCGGTAAGCCTTGCTTTTATTAGAATATGCAAGGAATATTCCTTTATCAGAAATTGCATCAAACTTTCCCAAGTTTTCTTCATCTCTTCTGATATAAAATTTACTTCCAAACACTCTAAAGTACTTGACAGTACAAGGATCCTTCCATAGCACAACTCATAGGGATTCTTTGTGATGTTTGCTTCTACTTGTAGTCTATTAAGTATGAAAACAAAAGTATGAATTTCTTCTCTCCAATAGACTTCTGGTAGGTTAGCTTCTGTCATTATAGTCCTTGCAGCTTAATGAACAATCCTATTTTTCCTTTCAACCACTCCATTTTGCTAAGGAGTCCTAGGGGTATACAAGTTCCTCTTTATCCCATGATTCTTACAAAACATGTTAAATTTATTAGAGGTGAACTCACCACCTCTAGACCTCAAACAAGTGTTGATCTTCATATCCATTTCGTTCTCAACCATAACTTTAAATTCTTTGAAACTATCTAGGGCTTCATATTTTTCTTTAAGAAAAGTAACCCATGTCATTCTAGAATAATCATGAATAAAAAGCATGAAATGACTATCACCTTGAAGATGTCTTATTCTTATAGGACCACAAAGATCTGTATGCACCCATTCTAGTAATTTGGTAGAATATTTTTCTTTTCATTTTAAACTCTTTCTTGTTTGTTTTATAATCTCACAATCCTTGTAGAAAACATTGATAGGATTTGTAATCAATTTTAGATCCATCACTACTTGAACTGGGTTGATTTTTACCAGATTATCAAAATTAATGTGACACATCCTCTTGTGCCATAATCATCATGCATTAGTCTGTCATGAAGCAATGACCATCAACACTCTTGAGTTGATAAGGATTTCCATTTGTCCTTCTTCCAATAGCAATCAAAATTTCAAACCCTTTTTTGATATCACATCTATGATCCTGAAATATAAGATTATATCCTTTGCTACAAATTTGTCCAAAAATTAAGTGGTTATATCTTAAACCCTTGACATAGTAAATTTATTTAGTATTATTCTTGCCACCAAAACTGATTGAACCTATTCCACATATCTTAGCGCCTCAATCATCACCAAATCTAACAATTCCTCCATCATGCTTTTCAAGATTATCAAAATTACTCTTGTCTCTAGTCATATGATTAGAGCATCCACTATCAATCATCCAATATTTCTTATTATATCTAGCACAAAAAGTAGATAGCAAAGTACCTTTAGTCTTATACTTTCTCTCCAGAGGACATTACTTCATACATCTTTCAGAGTTAGAAAAAATAGGTTTTTCTTTTAAGGCCATGAATAAGAATTCATCATCATCTCCATAATCAGATTCATCATAAAAAATACTTGCATCTTCTCTAAGATAATATATTTTCTTAATCATTTTACCCTTTTCCTCCTTGTTTTTTTTCCATTCACAACTCTTTTTGGACATGATGAAGCATGGTGACCCATCCTTCTGCTAAAAATGGAGGTAATGATGTAGCTTAATATTTTGTAAAACTATGAGATTTTATATCTAATTAAGTGGTATATCTTACTATTTCTTTTTTGGATGATTATCTTTTTAGATTCATTTTACCATTTGTAGAAATAGATACAAGATTGTAGAATAATAAGACCAGAGGATAGAAGTGACACATCATATATTGTGGAGAAACCCTTTTGATAAAATACTCCACCACCATAATCAATAGTGCTTGTATTATTTAACCTTAGAACAAGATTACAATAATTCTTTATCAATCCTTGCTTGAGATGCTTCTTTTTCTTTCAACAATTCTTCTTCACAACCTGCAATAGAATCTAATAGATCTCTCTTCAACTTGCTGAAATTTATAGACAATAATGAGCCTTGTAAATCCAAAGAGTTTAAAATTACAAAGCACAAAGCTTATCTTACAAAACCTATGCCTATTCTTTGCAAGTAGAGTTCATCAATTTGGGCAACCCAAACTGAAGCCCTTCATCAATTTGGGTATCGCAAACTAAAGTCCTAACTGAATGTTGATTAAAAAGATATCTTGTAAGCTTCTCCTCAAAGTTGGCACCCAAGAATGGGGCCACTTAACTCAGCCTTATAAAATATCTTATCATGCAAAAGTGTTAACTCCAAGATGCCAACTTGGGCGCCCAAGGTGGGTCCAAGTCAATCTTTGCTAACTAAAACATATATCTCTCCACCTTTCATGCAAACATGATGCATGATTGAACATCCCCACTTAACTAAATGTATCACCTGTTATCTATCATGCAACTCAAGTCATTAGTCATGCATTTTTCACGCTAATCCAGTTTTCATGCATTCTCAGTGTACCTTAATGATCTAATGTTTTTGATGGGAATCTTGCCAACAGTTGATTTGATATTTTTGCAACGAGGTGATATTTCAGTTTTCAATGGTTCATAATAGCTATTTGTTGCAGAAAGTTTGAGTAAGCGAATTCGACAGTGAATAACTCTCACCTCATAATTCCTTTTGTCAATCCATCTTTTGCATTGTATTCTCTGGACCAATGTTTGCATTCTTGCTTGGTTTTATGTCTGCAAGAGGTCATTTGATCAGTTTTCAAAGCTGATTCTGGAGCTAACTTGGCCATTTTTCACCATTTTCCAAATGTGCTAGAAAGCATATTTTAATGAAAACCCATTTCCTGTTTTAGCTCTAGAAACACTCTGAAGCAATGTCAGATCATTTGGGCATAAAAATTATTTGGAAACGAATTTTTTTTAGTCAGGCCCACATGGGGACCTGACATGCTTTACACAGTTATGAGGGAAAATCGAGATACATGTTGTTCACAGGGTTCCATGATGTCCTTTTAAGGATTTTTTATAGTTTCAAGCTCCAAGAGGCTGAGTGTATTGACTGGTGTATTGCAATGCATGATTTGGGTTTGTGATTTTGTTATCTAAAAGAATGAAGCCAACTTGTTTTGCTCAAAATTCCTGATTGGATTGGCGTGGTATTTGCAACTCTTTGTCCCATTGGGACTATCTAGTATATACCAAAATTGATTGTTAACATAAGGGCCAAGAGGCATTCAAAGAGTTCATCATCTCCCCAAAATTCTATGGTTTCTATGATGTTGAAAATAAAACATTACTTTTGTGATTGTTTTCAAATACCTTCAATTCTAATCAGAGGGAGATTTTGCAGAGATTGGCCATTTGGCTAGAATTCAACTAAATATGGTGGAAGCTTGGGGGTCTTGTGTTTTTAGTGGGTTTAGTGTTCCAGTGGAGTTTGTGCAAAAGAGTTGTTGATGAAAGGCTCCATTCAAGACATTAACTATCCTCTTGATCATTAGAATGTTAAACAAATGATAAAGAGATTAAACCATGTGATGGTAACTTTTATATGATAGCAAGTAATATGGATCCTAGTGAATGAAAAGATCAAACTATCTAATCAAAGTAATATGGCTCTCCTACTTTTATAAAAGGTAAACCTGAAATTTCAAAGGGAGGTTTCACTGGTCAACACTCGAGGCCCAAACACACAAGTCTATAGGGAATGAAAAGATCAAACTATCTAATCACCATGCCAAAGAAGTGAAGGGGTTCGAGCCAGGATTGATTGTTGCTAAAGACTTTATAAACTACCAAACAAAAGCACCCATTAGAGCATAAAGGAGGAGCTAGCATGAACAGGGCATATGAAATTGTTTAACAAAAACCCTAAATGAATCCAACGAAGGAAAATGCACAAAAAATAGATTTATTGAAGTCTATCGAGACTTTCAAGCAAATTATTTGCAGAAGCAAAGAAAGCTCGAACCAATAAATGGGCGTGCTCAATGATGGGAATTGACAGTCACTAAAAGCACAAAGCATGGATTCTTTGCACGATAGAGGGAGGCTTTCATATGGGAATACAAAATAATGAGGCATGTGAATTAGTTTGGGGAACACTATGGTAGTAAACACACAATGAATATGTTAAAAGATGGCTTTAGCAACTTTGAAGCAGATGCTCTGGGCTATGCAGAGCCATGCATCAGTGATAGGTCAACACACAATAAAATGGAGAAAGTAAAATACGCCAATCAAAGAGAGCTCAATGAATAATTATTATGAAGCAATAGGGGTACGACCATCCATCAGAGTGCAAAGCATGCCGCACACCATACAGATGAAGTTGTTGACAAGTTTTTAGAAACTTATAAGCAAGCACCAGATAGAAGGATCAATTGAGAACAACCTACTTTGAATGAGAGCAATGTAGCCCTCAAATCGAGCATTGAGATGCATCGATGGATGGATGTAGCTTTGATGGAATTATAAAATGAAACTCCAAACACATGCAAATAGGGGCATGCCTGGCTCACGGCATGAGGAGTTATTGAAATGGCTGTAGAAACTTTGGATCAAGTGAAACTCGCAAATGCTAGGGTGTGGCTTAAATAGGGTATGGAGATCCATCAAAGCCTGAGCTAGTAGAAACATGAGTGTTGAATAAAACACAAATGGTTTGTTGAAAATGCTTAAGAAACTCCCATGAAAACATGAGTGGAAGAGGCTAGATGGCTGTGATAAAAATGATAGAGTGGTGCCACCATGAATAGATGCAGGGCTCGAGCAGTTTGCAGAGAATGCGTAAAAGAGAATTAAGGAAAAGTGTGAAACACACAGGAGAGAAAATGGATCTACATTGGATATTAGAGGGGTGAAAATGCAGCACGATCTAGGCCATTGACCGCCAGTTCGCTGGTTGAGCTACTCACTTTTAAAAAATCCGCAAGATGAGCATGGTGATGACACATGGCAGGTGGGGCCCAGTTGAGATTCATATGAGCGAGTAATGACTTTTGAGAAGGGTTTTTGCTCGATGCAACATTAAATGGTAAACCTTTAAGGGTGAATGAGTATATGAATGGTGGGGCCCAATATTTTAATACTTTGAAAGTTCATTTGCTTAAGTCCAACAGTGAAGTTAAAAATTTTCCTGTGATGAGGTTTTGAAGTTTTTTAAAAGGGGCCCGATATAATTTTAAATGTCTGCTTATTTGTGAAATAAGGTGGACTTTCACTTGAATGTAAAATGAAGGTGAGTTTCACGGGGAAAATGGATAAATATTCACTAGAGAAAGTGGTATGTCTTTGCTAGAAATGTAAGGTGAAATAGTGAATATAGGTGCATGGGTATGTATAGGATCATCATGGAAGAAACAGGCCCTTAAGTGGAAATGAAAATTTAGAAAAATTAGAGTTATGCAACTTGATGTAAAAATTTGAATAAGTTATCTATATTATTTAAAAAATATGTAAGAATAGAATCTATGGCAAATTGAATGTAGTTTCTAAACTACTAGGATTATTTTTCTAAAATCTATTTGAAATTGAAAAATTGAAATTTCGAAATGCGGTGGTACTTAAATTTTGAGGAAAAAAATAAAAGTAAAGGAGATTAATGCGTCACGGCCCTTGAC
>VDFB02105785.1:145178838-145210513 GCA_007258455.2 Sequoia sempervirens
CTAAACCCTTATAGCCCTATACCATAAACCCTTAACCCTTAAACCCTAAACCTTTAACTCTTAAACCCTCTACCATCTACCATTAACCCTTAGGTCTATGTGTACAAAAATTGGATATCTGATTTGTAGAACTAAAATCATTTCGTTACAAATCATCATAAAAAAAATTCAATTGAATCGAATATCAGATTATAATGGATATTAGATTTGTGGGCCATAGAAAAGCCCCATGTGGGTGATTTTGTGCATTCCAATGGACCCTACATTATTTTTGCAAGTGACACACACACGGTTTCAGACAGGAAGAGACAAAGATCAACTTTTTGGAGCATCTTCTACTCAAATTTATCATAAGCAATGATTTTTTAGCATCTTTTATGAGGTATAATGGGGAGAAAAAGTTGTCAGAAGCAAAAACATAAGAGAAAGCTTACAAAAGAAAAAATTGAAGCATATAGACAAAGAGATAGAGAAGGTCATAGGAATCGAAGTCAAGGTAAGTTAAATATTGGTGAACCTAACCCCTATGGTCTTTCAAGTGAAGAGGAAATTGAAGATGTTCAAGGTGAAAATGTTGGAATTGAATATGTTGAACATGATATTCAAATTAGGAATGAAATTATTGAAACTTATAATGAAAATGTTCAAGGTGAAAATGTTGGATTTGAAGATGTTGAACATGATATTGAAATTGGGAATGAAAATATTGAAATTGATAATGAAAATGTTCAAGGTGAAAATGTTGGATTTGAAGATGTTGAATATGATATTGAAATTGGGAATGAAATTATTCAAATTGATATTGAAAATGTTCAAGGTGAAAATGTTGAAAATGAAGATTTTGAACATAATATTGAAGCAAGTGCAAATTATGTTTCACCATATTACATGAGAAATGAAAAACCTTATGTGGAAGAAAGACATATTCCAATTTCAAGACCTTCAAGAACCCCTAAATGGTTACTTGAATTTGATGAGAACATTATAAAAAAATTTGAAGGCAAGAGGTCAACACGAACTGTTCGGTTGTGGGCTAGAAGACTTTTCATCCAATATTTTATTGATAAGACATTGACCGAGCAATGCCAACTTTTTGTACAATTGCTAAAGATGCAAAAGATGACACCTTTGCTAGCCAAATTGAAGATTCGTGTGAACAAGAAGACCGAAAAAAATTATATTATTGTCAAAAATATTTTTAATGTTCTCAAGTCTATTGGAAAAAATAACAAGAAAAAGGATAAGAGAGCTGCTCAGAGAGTCATTACAACCTCCCTATTAAGCCATCAATTGAAAAAAGCTCTCTTTATGAGACAAACTTGTATTGATTTTGACATAAATCATAAAACTTTGGATACAACACTTGCAAGAAGAGAAAGAATAGATGATCCTCTTCAAAATGATACATGGGATTTTTACAGGAGGCTTCCACGTGTTGATAAGAAGCTAACTAATAATGTAAAGCAGGTAATTCAACAATTTTGGCATGATAACTCTAGAGTATCACCCAATGCAAAGGATGTTTTAAAGTTAAGAATTGGCAATTGAGATTGTACACCACATCCTAAACCTTTAACCCTTTAACCCTCTACCATCTCATCATATTTTGTGTCATTTAGAATAATATAGATTGGTTATTCTATGCATATTTTATAGTTTGCATCACCAATTCATCATCATTCAAGTTGTTTAGATTAATATAGATTTGTTAGTCTAAGCCTCTTTTCTATTGTGACAATATAGATTTCTCATTTTCTCACTTTTGCGATATTCCTGGTATGATTGATCATGGACCTACTACAACAATATCCAACTTTGATCCTTTCAAAGAGGTATGTGATAGATTACAACAATATAGATTGGTTATTCTAAGAATCATTTATAGTTTGCATTACCATCTCATCATATTTTGTGTTATTTAGAATAATATAGATTGGTTATTCTAAGCATCTTTTATCGTTTGCATCACCAATTCATCATCATTCAAGTTGTTTAGATTAATATAGATTTTTTAGTCTAAACATCTTTTCTATTGTGACAATATAGATTTCTCATTTTCCTACTTTTGCAATATTCCTGGCATGATTAATCATGGACCTGCTACAATAATAGCCAGCTTTGATCCTTTCAGAGAGGTTTGCAATAGATTACAACAATATAGATTGGTTATTCTAAGTGTCTTTTATAGTTTCCATTACCATCTCATCATATTTTATGTCTTTTAGAATAATATATATTGGTTATTCTAAGCTACCTTGATGGTTTGTATAGGTGCTTGTAAGTCCTATAATATAGATTGGTTATACTGTGCCCTGAATGCCTCCAATAGGAAAATTTTGTAAAATTTGAATTCTCAAATTGGAAACAATGTAAAATGGTCATAATTGTGTATGGGAATAATCTATACCCAGTGATGGTTTTTGAAATATGGGTAAAATGTCTGGCATTGTATAAAGGGTATGTTTAAAATGTAAAGGGGTCTGTATTTTGGAAACTCATAGGTTTTGTAAAGGGGTATGTTTTTTTACTTAATCGAGCTAGAATTGAAGGTTTTCTTCTTGGTTCTTTCCTGTCAGTATGCTCATTTGAACCAGGTTTTATAATATCTCCCATTTATATATAATAAATTATAGTGGCTTGCAACTTTTGCTTCTCAAATCCAACTTGGGCGCAACTTCATTTTTAGCAACTTTCATGAGGTTTTTAAAGAAATCAATGTGGATCATTTCAATGATTAAAGTGTTAATATTTTTAGTTTTTGTCTTTAATGAGATCTAATAGTCCTAATGGTCATGTATTAGGAGGATTTTTTAGGTTTTAGGGTCAAAAAAACATGGAGATCCCAACTTGTCCTCATTGTTGCTTTGTAGCCTTTGAAGGAAAAATTAGTAAATTTTTTTAGCGGCAAGCAAGAACAGTGTTTTGAACATGTAATGATGCTATTTCAATCCATTAAGTGAGGTCTTAGTAAAGTTAGAAGTGGAAAAGTGCAACATTTCATTATGAGTCATATTAATGTGAAAAATGTTTGTATTTTGGCCTTCAATGGTCATTAAGGTTTCAAAAGTCATTTAATATTGGTGGTTAAAGGAATTGGGAGTTGGATTCCAAGGCATAGAAATGTACTTAAGGCATTTGAGGGCTCGAGATAGGTTTGGTTGAAGGAGTTTTTTTCTTTGAATCAAGAAATTTTCAATTGCTCAGTTCATATTTTACTATTTTTCTTGTGTTTTATGCCTGTGTACAAGCCGTTCAAGCATTTTTGTATCAAAAATTTAAGTGGAAACATTATTACATGTCTTGAATTTATTCTGACTTCTTAATAGAGGGTTTCTTTATTCATTTTGTGCCTCGAAACTCAGACTTTCTTTAGACAGGTTCCTGAATAGGGGAATAAGAGTTTTGCAATTTTAATGGCTTTAATGGATAGTCCAAAAATCCCTTAAAACTTGACAAGCAAATAAATACAAAACTTGGAGTCATTTGGCATATTTGGTTGCAAAAGAGGACCATCCATAGTGTAAACATACCCATCTAAACGTATTGGAATAGTTTGTTTTGTCATACGAGTTGTGGAATGAAAGTTGCACCACTTTGCAACTTTACATTGATTGCATCTGGCAACTTTTCCCTCCACCGAAAAGACATCACCACAGGAAAATTCCTTCGAGATAGCAAAAACCGAGAGAGGGTATTGTTGATGGTTCCAATGTGATCCCATAGCCTTGAATGGAGATTCTATAAGCCTCACGGTCTCAGAGAAATAGCCCTTCAAAGATTGTTGTCTTTTAGCACTTTGGACTCTTAAAGAAAATCGTTGGTCCAATGTAGCTCAAAGTGATTCAGCATATTTAGGTTCAAAAGAGGACCATCCCTAGCGTAAACATACCCATCTAGATGTTTTGGAACAATCTGTTTGGTCGTACAAGTTGTGGAATGAAAGTTCTACCACTTTGCAACTTTACACTGCTTGCATCTGGCAACTTTTCCCTCCACTAAAAATTCATCACCACAGGAAAATGCCTCTCAGATAGCAAAAATAGAGAGAGGATTTTTGTAGATGGTCCCAACATGATGCCATAGCCTAGACGGAGAGTTTGTAAGCCAGATAGTCTCCGAGAAATATCCCTTCAAAGATTGCTTCCTTTTAGCACTTTGGACTCTTAAGGGAAATTGTCGGTCCAATGTAGCTCAGAGTGATTCGGCGTATTTGGGTACAAAAGAGGACCATCACTAGCGTAAACTTACCCATCGGGACGTATTTGAACAGTCTGTTTGGTCGTACGAGTTGCGGAATGAAAGTTGCACCACTTTGCAACTTTACACTGCTTGCATCTAGCAACTTTTCCCTCCACTGAAAAGTCATCACCATAGGAAAACGCCTCTGAGATAGCAAAAATTGAGATCTATGTTTTTGTAGATGGTCCCAACACAATCGCATAGCCTTGGACCAAGAGTTTGTAAGCCTCACGGTCTTCGAGAAATAGCCCTTCAAAGATTGTTTCCTTTTAGCACTTTGGACTCTTAAGGGAAATCGCCAGTCCAATGTAGCTCAGAGTGATTCAATGTATTTGGGTGCAAAAGAGGATCATCCCTTGAATAAACGTACCCATCAGGACGTGTTGGAATAGTATTTTTGGTTGTACGAGTTGCAGAATGAAATTTGCACCACTTTGCAACTTTACACTTCTTGCATCTGGCAACTTTTCTCTCCACTAAAAAGTCATCACCATAGAAAAATTCCTCAGAGATAGAAAAAATCAAGAGAGGTTTTTTTAGATGGTCCCAACACGATCCCATAGCCTTGGACCGAGAGTCTGTAAGCCTCACAGTTTTTGAGAAATATCCCTTCAAAGATTGCTTCCTTTTAGCACTTTGGACTCTTAAGGGAAATCATCGGTCCAATGTAGCTTAGAGTGATTAAGTGTATTTGGGTGCAAAAGAGGACCATCCCTAGCATAAATGTACCCATCCAGACATGTTGGAATAGTTTGTGTAGACGTACGAGTTGCAAAGTGAAAGTTGCACCACTTTACAGCTTTACACTACTTGCATCTAGCAACTTTTCCCTCCACTAAAAAGTCATCACCACAGGAAAACGCCTCCAAGATAGCAAAAAATGAGACAGGTTTTTGTAGATGGTCTGAACATGGTCCCATAGCCTTGGATGGAGATTTTGTAAGCCTCGCGGTCTCCGAGAAAGATCCCTTCAAATATTGCTGCCTCCTAGCACTTTAGACTCTTAAGGGAAATCGTCGGTCCAATGTAGCTCGGAGTGATTCCGTGTATTTGGGTGCAAAAGATGACCATCCCTAGCATAAACGTACCCATCCGGACATGTTGGAATAGTCTGTTTGGTCGTACGAGTTGTGGAATGAAAGTTGCACCACTTTGCAACTTTACACTACTTGCATCTGGCAACTTTTCCCTCCACTGAAAAGTTATCACCACAGGAAAACACCTCCGAGATAGAAAAAACCGAGAGAGGTTTTTGTAGATGGTCCCAACAAAATCCCATAGCCTTGGATGAAAATTCTGTAAGCATCACGGTCTCCGAGAAATATCCCTTCAAAGATTGTTGTCTTTTAGCACTTTGGACTCTTAAGGGAAACTATTGGGCAGCAGAGTTAACTTCTTCGCAAACTTGGTTTGAAGTAATTTCATTCCTTTTTGTGCATTTAAAATGGATTTTTAAGACTTCCACCCTAAAAGTGACCTCTAAATAACTTCAAATGCCTTAACTACCTCATTCTTATTCATTTTTTTTCCAAACAAGAATTTACATTCCAAGAGGCTGAGCTGTCATTTTTGCTTGTTGGATTGAATGTGGACCGTGACACAACTTTCTTTTTTCAAAAATTGTTCAGCATCATTGAACTAAGAATTTATCACACATCTGCAGAGAAACAGAGGAGTACTACAAACTAAAACACATTACACTTTGGTTCTCACTAACTTGATGTACTCTCCAACATCTCTCTTCTCTCATTTGGAGAGTTGGAACTACTTGGGCATGCCTTTGCATCATTAGGGAAGTTTTTCTCTTTTTGACAATGTCAAAAAAAAGGCTACATACAGATTAGGAAAAAGACCTTTGCTTTTAGATTAGAAATGCATGGAAGATTCAAAAATTATCCTTGATATTACAAAAAGGTATGTGTTTATACACTTCAAACGTGCAATCACCCTTTCATTCTTCAAAGAAAAATATTCCTATGCCACTGTTACATTGCACAAGTAAACCAGATTTTGTATTATGGACCTATATTAAGCTACCACTCTCAAGACCAATGTAACAATGATACAAAATAACATTTGAGACTGCAAGAAGACATCAAAATGGCTAGTGTACTAAAAGAATTCTTATTATTTCCGAAGAATGTTGATAACTCTACTCTGTTTGCTTCTTTTCTCAAATCATACAAATTGAACCCTAGCATCAATAGACTTTGTATATCAAGCTACCACAATTCAAGTTTCAACGATGAATATTTATCATGCATGTTTTAAATGACATTCAAGTTTATAGTGGTTTTTTTTGTAAAACTTATATGATGTTATGTGATATTCTAATCGCAATTCATGCTTCTAGGTTGCATATATATATATATATATATATATATATATATATATATATATATATATATATATATATAATTTTTACATCTTTTCTCCATTGTTAGGCCCCTACACTGCAAGTAAATGGCTGCATAGCATGTGGAATGAAGGGGCAGCAGGCCTGAGACCCCTTTAAAGTTTGTTTGAGTGCTTTCTTTCCATTTTTTGTGAGTTTTGTGCCAAATTTCCTCAAAGAAATGTGGTCTCATAGAATTCCATGACAAGCTAATGCAATTGATAGTTGCTCCTAGTTATTAGTTATGTAATGTGAAGTAATTGCATAACTGCTTAGGTTGACTTTGTAAAAATATATTGTTATTGAATTTTTTTCATCTATTAGCATCTAGTTGTTACTTATGCAATGTGAAGTAATGATTTGAGTTTGAAAGATGTGCAGTGCAATGTAATCAACAATATGAATATAAACTACATAATATTTAACCATTCTTTTTATGCTATTGTACATTGATATTTAACCATTGCTCACTTGATTAAATTTTCAAAGAGTTTAATCATGCACATGAGGAGGAAATTAAATTTCGATTGTCAACTTCTAGATATCAAATTATCCAATAATCAAGTGTATGTCCATATACAAAAATGGCATCAACGCCAACTCAAAAAAAGTTTTACAATATGTGGCATATGCCATCTCAGTATCTATTCAAAATTTACATGCCAAAATGTCTATGTCATCCTAAACTACTAGTGGATCATCAAAATGGAGCCTCTTTGAAGCACTCATTGGCTCTGAAGGTAGCTGCACAAGAAAAAGTCAAACCGCAATTGAGATTAGTTATACTATATAATTTAAAATCGAATAATTAACATAAAAAATCAATATACATTGAATTATAATTGAACTCTAAAATTAAAATCTTGATTACCTAGAATATATGTCTCTTCGAAGGGTCAGGAGTCCTAGAATATACCCCACTCAAAGAACCAACCAAACCAATTTTTGTAAATGTCAATCTATATATGTGAACATAAACATAAAATCGATCCAAGTTAGCATACAATTTTCAGTAATAAGAATATATTTACCAAGCACAAAATAAAATAAATGCATACCTCTTTAGGCTAATCTTTTTCTTTATCTCCTTTAGGTGTTTCGACACCTCCTCCTTTAGGTGTTTCAACACCTCATCCTTCAGGTGTTCGAATACCTACTCCTTTAGGTGTTGTGAGACTTATCAAAAATGATGTATAGCTCACAACCGCCTATACATTAAAATGACAAGTACATATGAAACTACCAATCTATGTCAATGTATGCATAATAAATAAAAGATCTTATAAATCTTAATTCAATCAAATTTGAGTTCAATTACCTTTCCCTTATCTAACATTGTGCCTCCATAGTCTGGAGAGCATCGCACCTCACTCGCACTAGGTGTTTCCTACAAGCAGAAAATAAGATAAACATATAAGTTAATATATAATTTCATTAATGACAAGCAAGTATACATTAAAAAAATGTAAATGAGTGCGAAAATACATACTGTGTGCATGTCAAGGCCAAATGAAATGGCCCTAAGGGTGCTATCAGTCACCCATGTGAGCTCCTCCTCAGACATTAACTGTTAAATAGACCATGTAAAAAAATATTAGTACTTGATACTATCTCTTATTAATATTCATTTTTAAAAAAATGCAAGTTATGAATTTACACCTTAAATGTTACCTGTGTAACTATTCCAATATCCACCTCTCTAGCAGGAGAGGACTCTATAGGGTGTGTTCCACTCCCCTGTGCATGATCTGCTATAATCTCCACATCCTAGATGTCATAATCAAAAGTGTCTAATGGATGCTCAGCGAACTGTACAATAGGACCCAAGCATATCTGCTGGCACGCATTGCAAATATGTGGACCTGATGAGGATGATGTAGCAGCACTGGATCCATTGCCAACATCACTAGAATGTGGCTAAGCTATTGAAGAAGCATGGGAAACCAAAAGACCACTCAAAGAGTGAATGGCCTTGATAGTCTGTGTGGTTGCATCCTTCATAATATCTGGATGTTGTACTGGAGGTGGTGGAGGAAGGGGAGGAAGGGGAACATGTGGGCACCTAACTACTCTAACCACCCCTGGCCTATCCTAGGGCATACCTCCACCAATGCCCTAGAATGGTTAAATGTCAAAGTAATTGACATGATTCCCTAACAAAAACTCAGCGTATAATTTTTTAATAAGTTAAAAAGGTACATCAAGATTATTATTGGGTGGTTTATCAAAAACCATATGCCAACGATCCCAAAAGTTATCTACTATGCTCCTATGCGTGCACCATTTTATAGAAAGTTTTGCTTTTGCTAACATTAACTGGCAAACCAGTGCGGGGGCTAATAAATAAAGAGGCTATTTGGGCTTTTGTTATTTGGATATTTTTCACATCATCATAAGACAATCCACATGCATAATATTCCCTCATGGTTTCTCGCTACGAATGAAAGGCATTATGTTGGATGGAGAGGGTTTCTAAATTTATAATTATTTTTGTCAATGTGGTTGACATATGGGATAATCAAGGGATTTTCTTATAAACATCACAAATGCCCCTCAATTGCTCAAATTTTTCACCAATTATGTCTTCAATTGATGGTTGCGGAGGTGGTGGAGTGTTTGGCATTTCTACATTTTGATTCTCAGCTGGTGGATTTTCATTCTCAACTGGTGGAATTTGTGCATTCTCGTTCTCAACAGCCATAATGCCTGATTAAAGTTAAAAAATAATTAATCTAATTAAAATTAGACAATATAAATGAAAATATTATAAAAATACCCTAGTTTTTTAAAAAAATCCAAAAAAACCCTACTTTTTAACAAAAATCTATAAAATTCTCTAATTTTTAATACAAATACATAAAAAACACTATTTTTAAATCAAAATCCATAAAATTTTTAATCAAAATCCATTAAAAACATTCAGTTTTAATCAAAATCCATTCTAACTCAATTTAAAAAAAAAATCAATCAAAACCCTATTTTGAAAAAAAATTCATCAATAACTAATTGAAATTATACAAATCTCATTCAAAATTCAATCAAAGCAAAGAAAAATATAAATTCTAACATTTTCAAATTGGATATTGGCGAAATCGGATATCCGTTTGTGTGAAGAACCTCCTAACTGTTCGCCCACAGGTTGTTTGACTGTTAAATGATTTTGATAGCCTGAAAATTGTTTATATATATTTTTTTCAAATCGGATATCCGATTTGGAAAACTAGGTTTGGTAATTGCTTTGGAGGTGTGTATTAACACCCAAGCCACCAAAAAGTCAACTCAAAATTTTCACATTTTTGGGTCGATGAAAGACATGATTTTTTCCTCATTACCACTGTTTGGCCCATCATGATCTTGCACATACTCGCACGGGTAAAATTATTTTTCGCAATAAATTGGTAAATATTCTCACTTTTGTGAAGTGAAATTAAAGCCTATAAGTGGATGTTTTAAACATTATGTGCGCCTATAGTAAACAAAGGGAATAAATAATATTTTTACTTGGCAGAGGTAAAATGGACATAATTCTCACATGATAAGAGATATTTTTAGCTACTGGGTGAAAATGAGCATGAATATTTTCATGGTGAATTTGCTATTGAAAATTGGAGGCAAAATTCATTAGACGAGAGATGAGAGAGGCTTTGAAAATTTTGTGATCAATGGGAATGGAGCTGTTGGATGTCTTCAACAGATCAACTTAAGGACTTCTTCTAGAATTCTCTATTCTTCTCTCTTTGAGGAGGGTTCTGAGATTAAATCTGAAACTTTGTATTGGGTTGGGTAGATAGAAAAATGTTGAAATTCTAAGTCATTGTGTGTCTATAAGCTGTAAATGCATATTTCATGAGCACATGTCAGCTAGTTTATGCAAATAAACCATGAAAGTGTTTGCACATTTGTGAGTATCTTCAAACTGTCTCCATACTTGTATATTTTCAGTCATTTGAATTCAATAATACCAAGTATCTTTGAGTTTGGAATCTCAATTTCATGAGAATTTTTTTTCTGTTTCTAGGTCCATTTCAATGAAATGGTTAAATACTTTGAACAAATGATTGTGATTGCAATATGGAGGTTGGATTTGGTAAGCATAATTTGATTGATAACAGGAGAGGATTTGTTAATGGAAGACATTAACAGTTGATTCAAGGCATTAACAATTTTAAAATCTACTGGTTGTATATCATTTGTTGATGAATTCTTTTTATATGTTTGACTCCATGGCCCAGAATTGACATTGATCTATTATTCAGTTTTGTGCATCTCGGAAACATTTCATAAATTTAAAATCATTTTAATCCCTATTGTATTGTGTTGTGTCCTACTTCCCAATTGCTGAGTTAGTATTGATTATACCTAGAGTTTAGCCAGATTTGAGGTTGTCAATGCTCTCCTTGGTTTCTTTTCCTGAGAATTATCTGCTATAAAAATAAATGTCAGTATATAGTTTCATTTAAGTTTTGGGCATTGTATAGGTTGACCCACCTTGGTCCTGCAGAGCCAAAAGTGTAGAAGATCTCAGTCTTTGACTAAATCTTGCCAGTTGGCCAAATCCCCTTTGAGTCTAATTATAAGAAAATGGCCAAGTCTTTAGGATTCATCAGTCTGGTGCAATTTGGAACACCAACAGAATGGTGACTCTACTGGGGAGAATTTGAGAAAATTCTCATTGAATAATCTAGAAATAAAGTCATGTCATTTGCATAAAGTCATATTATTGTTTGTCATTGTGAAATTTAGTTCAAATACTAAAGGATTCTCAGCTTGGAGAAAGATTGTTGTGTTGAACCTGATTATTTCAAGATCTATGGTGCTTTGTTAGTGAAAGGAACTCAGAATAAGATTTATCTGTAAAAGAACTTCATGCTGATTGAAGTTCATTCCTCTACAAAGAGAGGTGGTGACTCTATCAAGAAGAACCTGTTGAAGATTTAAAGAAAAGTTCCATATCTACAAATCTCTAGAACAATTTGTAGCAGTTGCAACGTTTCCAGGTATTTTTCACATGTTTGAACTCCTTAGGAAAGAAATTTGGTTCCCTTATTTAGTGAAATTGAGCACTACAATCAAGGGAGATTCAATATTGTAATTGAATAGTTGTAGAGGGAATAGTTTTCATTTGCAAAATGCATCAATTGTTGTCCTAATTCTCCCTCTACAAGTTGTAATATCATGCTTAGAACATAGCTTTGTCCTCATAGGAAGGTTTTTGATAATGAATGATACTACCCTTTATATTTTAGTAAAATCCAAGGCTATCCACATTCTGTCCCGAGAAGAATTAATGAATATTTTCCTAAGTTTAGAGCTGATTTTGAAGAATAAACATCAAAAGCATGTTACAGTGTTTCATTGATTTGATGGAAGAATGTCAGATTGAAGAAGAAGATGTTATCATGAAATTTTTAGTAAGATCTTTGGAAGTTATGGCTGAAGGTTGGTTTACTTGCTTACCAATGCATTCCATAGACTCATGGCATGAGCTCAAAACATGTTTCCTTGATACTTGTAAAGATGGGTCAATAGTGAATGATGAATGCTTCTTTGAAGATATAAATTTGCATACTCAAGAATAATTTGAAGAGGAAATTGCAAACAAGGTTGAGTCTAAATAATATATTGATACACTATGTGATATAGAAAGATTGGAGGATGAATCTATCTATGATTTTCAAATAGATTTATGAAATTTTTGCTTGCTATACTAAAATTAGAAAGACCTGATGAATCATTTTGCATTGATTTGTTCTGTGAGAATTATAAGCCAAGTCTAAGTACCATGCCAGTTCACTTGAGGCCCCCTAGCTTTGGATGTTTATATCAATGGCTTTTAATAATTGAGGAAATGATAGATAAATGTGGAATTCATTTTTTAACTCAATTATGTGATGGTACTTTTTCAAGATTTAATCTAGTGGATGTAGATGGTATAGTAGAAGACAAGAATGATAGTGCATCAGGCAGTGATAAAGATGTTTCTAAACAACCTATAGAAGGAATATGTCCAAAAGAATGTTGCAGCCATGATGGTCGTGAAGAGATAAATGAAACATGTGAAGTGTCTTCTATTTGCTTTGAAAATATAGAAATAGAAAGCAAATTTTTTATAGCAAATGAAGGCTACAATGATACAGATGATACTGAGAGTGTTTTCTCCTCTATGGACTTCGAATATATAGTTGAAGATCGTGTTGATTCTGATGTTTTAAGTCTTCATGAGGAGATAAAGGAGCCTGCAGATTTGAAGAATGTTGTTGAGAGCATTGGTGTATCAGCTACAAATGATAGAGTATGCAAGGATTTTCATTCAGATTAGTCATGTGTGAGAAGTTTCCATGCAAAGACAAATGATGATTTTCACTTTGATAGTGAGGAATGCAGCCCTATTTATTGTTGTAGCAGTGTGAACAAAGAGAATGATATGCATTCAGTAGATGTATTGAATGAATCAGTAGAAGCAATTGATAATGATGAACAAGGAATCCTTGTTTTGCTTGATGTTTTTCCTTCATCTATTCCTTTTGCTGCCTTTGAAGCCATTATTGATTTTTTACATGAGGAAACCATTTCTATAGATTTACATGAGAATGAAATGTAGAGATAAACATCGGTACAACTAATGACAACTTTCATTATGAGTTTGCATATGAAGAACGTGATTGTGTCTATCATATTGATGCATATGAGGACCTTTTTTTGGGTTTGCAATTCATACTTCCTCTCGTGAGCAGTATGTTTCATATTTTCATGTTGAAGCAGCAAGAGATGTTGTTGATTTTGATACACCTTGCATTGGTGAATGTGTCTTTAACATTCACTATGATGAATTTTTTGCAAATGAAAGTTTTGATTCAAATGAACTTGTACTTGAGGTTTCCCTTCACGATAACATATGGAATGTTGATGATCTTGTTTTTGAACTTGAGGTGGAGAACATTGTTTGGGATGTTGGCATTTCTTCTGAATGCCATGATTTGAATGGAGATGAAGGTACCGTGGGGGTTGATAAGCCTGACTTTTAGAATCTTGAAACACATGACAATATGTTTGGGTTGTGTTTTTAGGATGAGGACAAGCTGACCAATGATGTATTTCAGTTGGAGGAGACACAAATGCATGCACAATCTTTTCTCAACACACAAGAGGATGGCATGTTGTTTTTCAACTGTGATATCTCCTCTAAGAATGATCATTATGAGAGGGTTAGTGAATGTGGTCTTGATCACTATCCTCTCATGTTGCCAATTGATAAAAAATTAGAGAATGAAGAAAGTGGCAATCATGTGACCTATTTGATTTGGTTTCCAATTAATGACGAAGTTGAACAGAGAGCAATTTTTCACTTGAACAAGGGCAGCCTAATCCTTCTGTATGCAGAAGTGCAGTCACTCATGGTGTTGTGGTTCGATGTAGGCAAGCATGAGTTGAGGGAGATTAGCTCTTTTTACATAATTGTGTTTGATAGAGGTAAAGGCTGATTTTCCCCTTTTCATTTGGTGATCTGCGGTCACCAGATGAAGTTGAAAAAGAAGGTTGAATAAAGGAGCAGTTTGAAGGCACCTAATGGACTCAGTATTTGGTCTACTCCCTAGAGATCTAGAATCTTGCTATGCCCACAAGGGGGCATACATCCCTAGTTAGAGCCACTGTTGGCACTCTCAAATTTCCCAAATTTGAAGTGCCCATTTAAAATTTTTTTCCTCTACACTTTTAGAAGTGCACCTAATGAATCTGCCTAAATGACCTACTTTGGAGGGTCACAACATGATGCCTATTGATTTTCATGCAAAAACCTTTTGTAAGCTCACTCATGTGTCCTATGTGAGTGTACATGTCAATTTTTAGCTTCCCACTATAAGTTTTGATGAGGTTTCAAAAAGTGAAGCTGGAGAGTTGTCACTTTTTAGCTGTTTGCAAACCTTTGTTTTGCAAAGTAGCCTCTTGTTTGAGCTTTCATTTTGCAACCAGATGATCGTCATGTGAAAATGATTGTTGCTCTATATTCTCCATACCAAGATGAGCTCACATGTTAAGTTTCAGAGCCTTATGATTTGATTTACTATTTTTAGTAGATCAAAACCAAATGCAATTTCTCCAGTTTTGCATTTGCACTCTTGACAACATTTTAGAGAGGTCAACTTTGACCTTCAATATCTTTTAATGGGAGATTATTTAAACTAAGCCCTTTTGTACATGTCCTCAGTGTACCTAAATGATCTACTATATCCACTGCCAGTTCGCCAGGAGTTGATTTGATATTTTTGCAACGAGGTGATCTCTTCAGTTCTAATTGGTTTAGAATAGTTGTTTGTTGTAGAAAGTTCAAGTAAGCAACTTTGATAGAAAATAAATCTCACCTCATAACTCCTTTTGTTGAGTTGTCTTTTGCATTGTATTCTCTGGACCTATGTTTGCATTCCTGCAGGTTTTTATGTCTTCAGGAGGTCATTTGATTAGTTTTCAAAACCGATTCCGGAGCTAACTTGGCCATTTTTCACCATTTTCCAAATGTGCCAGAGAACAAATTTTAATGAAAACCCATTCCGTGTTTTAGCTCCAAAAACACTTTGAAGTAGTGTCAGATCATTTGAGCATAAAAGTTGTTTGGAAACGAATTGTTTTTTAGCCAGGCCCACATGGGGACCTGGCATGCTTTACATAGTTATGAGGGAAAACCAAGATGCATGTTGTTCACAGGGTTCCCTGATGTCCTTTTAAGGATTTTGTATAGTTTCAATCTCCAAGAGGTTGAGTGTATTGACTAGTGTATTACAATGCATGATTTGGGTTTGTGGTTTTTTTATCTGAAAGAATGAAGCCAACTTGTTTTGCTCAAAATTCCTGATTAGATTGGCGTGGTATTTGCAACTCTTTGTCCCATTGGGACTATCCAGTATATGCCAAAATTGATTGTTAACATAAGAACCAAGAGGCATTCAAAGAGTTCATCATCTCCCCAAAATTCTATGGTTTTTATGATGTTGAAAATAAAATATTACTTTTGTGATTGTTTTCAAATACCTTCAATTCTAATCAGAGGGAGATTTTGCAGAGATTGGCCATTTGGCTAGAATTCAAATGAATATGGTGGAAGCTCAGGGGTCTTGTGTCTTTAGTGGGTTCAGTGTTCCAGTGGAGTTTGTGCAAATGGGAGTTGTTGATGAAAGGCTCCATTGAAGACATTGGCTATCCTCTTGAGCATTAGAATGTTAAACAAATGATAAATAGATTAAACCACCTGATGGTAACTTTGATATGATAGCAAGTAATATGGATCCTAGTGAACACTATAATAGGTAAACCTAAAATTACAAAGGGAGGTTTCTCTAGTCAACACTCAAGGCCTGAACACACCAGTCTACAGGGAATGAAAAGATAAAACTATCTAATCACCATGCCAAAGATGTGAATGGGTTTGAAGCATGTTTGACTATTGCTAAAGACTTCATAAATTTCCAAACAAAGGCAGCCATTAGAGCATAAAGGAGGCGCTAGCATGGACAGGGTGCTTGAAATTGTTTAACAAAAACCCTAAATGAATTCAACGAAGGAAAATGCAAAAAAAATAAATTTATTGAATTATTTAGAGAAGTTTGCAAGTAAATGCTCCGCAGAAGCAAAGAAAGCTCGAACTAGTAAATGGGTACTTTCAATGATGGGCATTGACAGTCACTAAAAGCACAAAGTATGGATTCTTTGTGTGATAGAGGGAGGCTTTCATGTGTAAATACAAAATAATGAGGCATGTGAATTAGTTTGGGGAATACTATGGCAACAAAGACACAGTGAATATGCTAAAAGATGGCTTTAGCAACTTTCAAGTAGATGCTCTGCTCTATGGAGAGCCACGCATCAGTGAGAGGTCAACACACAATAAAATGGAGAAAGTAAAAACATGCGAGTCAAAGAGAGCTCAATGAAGAATTATTATGAAGCAACAGGGATACGACCATCCATTAGAGCATAGAGCATGTCGTGCACCATATAGATGAAGTCGTTGACAAGTTTTTAAAAACTTTTAAGCAAGCACCAGATAGAGGGATCGAGTGAGAACTTCCTGCTTTGAATGAGAACGATGCAACCCTCAAATCAGGCATTGAGATCCATCGATGAATTGATGTAGCTTTGATGGCATTGCAAAATGAAACTCCAAACACATGCAAATAGGGGCGTGCCTGGCTCACGGCATGAGGAGTTATTGAAATGGTTGTAAGAACTTTGGAGCAAGTGTAACTCGCAAAAGCTAGGGCACAACTTAAATAGGGTATGGAGATCCATCAAAGCCCAAGCCAGTAGAAACATGAGTGTTGAATAAAACAGAAACGGTTTGTTGAAAATGCTTAAGAAACTCCTAGGTAGATCTAAGTGGAAGAGGCTCGATGGCTATGATAAAAATGATAGAGCGATGCCTCCATGAATAGATGCAGGGCTTGAGCAGTTTGTAGAGAATGCATAAAAGAGAATTAGGGAAAAATGTGAAACAAACAAGAGAGAAAATGGATCTACAGTGGATATTAGAGGGGTGAAAATGTAGCACGATCTAGGTTGTTTCCCGCCAGTTCACTGGTTTAGCTGCTCATTTTTAAAATCCCTGCAAGATGAGTGTGGTGATGACATGTGGCGGGTGGGGTCTGGTTGAGATTCATATGAGCGGGAAATGAATTTTCAGAAGGGTTTTTGTTGGAAGCAACATTAAATGGTAAAACTTTAAGGGTGAATGAGTATATGAATGGTGGGGCCTGATCTTTTCATACTTTGAAAGCTCATTTGCTTAAGTCCAATAGTGAAGTTAAAATCTTTCTCGTCATGAGGTTTTGAATTTTTTTAAAAGGGGCCCGATATAATTTTAAAAGTCTTCTTATTTGTGAAATAAGTTGGACTTCCACTTGAATGTAAAATGAAGGTGAGTTTCATGGGGAAAATGGATAAATATTCACTATTGAAAGTGGTATGTCTTTGTTGGAAATGTAAGGTGAAATAGTGAATATAGGTGCACGGGTAGAATTCTTTTGCCCAATAAATTGGTAAATATTCTCACTTTTGTGAAGTGAAATTAAAGCCTATAAGTGAATGTTTTAAACATTATGTGCACCTACATTAAAGAAAGGGCAAAAATAAATGTTTTTACCTAGTAGAGATAAAATGGATAAAATTCTCACGGGCAAAGAGATATTTTCAGCTGCTAGGTGAAAATGAACATGAAGATTTTCACGGTGAATTTGCTATTGCAAATTGAAGGAAAAAATCAGTTTGAGGAGAGATGAGAGAGGCTTTGCAAGTTTTGTGATCAACAGGAATGGAGTTTCCATATGTCTTCAACAGAACAACTTTAGGGCTTCTTCTGGAATTCTCTATTCTTCCTTATATTCTCTTAGATTCTCTCTTTAAGGAGGGTTCTGAGATTAGTTCTAAAACTTTGTATTGGGATGGGTAGATAGAGAAATGTTGAAATTTTGAGTCATTGTGTGTCTGTAAGTTGTAAATGCATATGTCATGAGCACATGTTAGCTAGTGTATGCAAATAAACCATGAAAGTGTTTGCACATTCATGAGTATCTTCAAACTGTCTCCATACTTGTATATTTTTAGTCATTTGAATTCAATAATACCAAGTATCTTTGAGTTTTCCATCTCAATTTCATGAGATTTTTTTATCTGTTTATGGGTCTGTTTCAATTAAATGGTTAAATACTTTGAACAGATGATTGCGATTGCAATATGCAGGTTGGATTTGGTAAGCATAGTTTGATTGATAATAGGAGAGGATTTTTTAATGTAAGACATTAATAGTTGAGGCAAGGAATTAACAATTTTAAAACCTACTAGTTGTATATCATTTGCTAATGAATTATCTTTATATGTTTGACTCCATGGCCCAGAATTGACACTGATCTATTATTCAGTTTTGTGCATCTCAGAAACATTTCATAAATTTAAAATCATTTTAATCCCTATTGTATTGTGTTGTGTTTTGCTTCCCAATTTCTGAGTTAGTATTGATTATACCAAGGGTTTAGCTAGATTTGAGGTTGTCAATGCTCTCCTTGGTTTCTTTTCATGGGAATTATTTTCTATAAAAAGCAATGTCAGTATATAGTTGCATTTAAGTTTTAGGCATTTTATAGGTTGACCCACCTTGGTCCTGCAGAGCCAGAAGTGTAGAAGATCTCAATCTTTGACTGAATCTTGTTAGTTGGCCAAATCCCCTTTGAGTTTGATTATAAAAAATGTATCTAAGTCTTTAGGATTCATCGGTCTAGTGCAATTTGGAACACCAACAAATTATACATTACAATTTTTCTAAACAAGCAATCATTATTATAAATCAAGTATAGGACTCAAGGCCAATGGCCTTCCTACACTAACTAATCAATCCATGCCAACTTCAAGTGTAACTTGCATAATCATGAAGCTCCAAGAAAATGATTAATATTCAAAACCAAGAGAACTTAAGTGTATGAAGTGGTTTTATAAGATAATCTACAACATTAATCAAAGTGCCAAGTTTCTCAATTAATACCTTCCCACTCTCAACCATTTCTCGCACAAAGTGATATTGAACATCAACATGCTTAGTATGAGCATGATACATAGGATTTTTGGCTAAACAAATAGCACTCTGACTATCACATTCAAGTTTAACTTACTTGCAATTAAAACCAATACCTTTCCCTAGTCTTTGTAACCAAATTGCCTCTTTGGAGGCATGTGAAACTACTGAGTGTGTTGAAATCACATCCAACCTAGGTGTAGGCTTCTTGGTCTTGACTGTTGAAAAATATTTTCTTACAAGTGTAACCATTCCAACATATATCTCTTAGTACCATCAGAGAACTCAAGCCTCACCTATTTCTCCAAGTATCCATGGGGACCTGTAACCAACCAATCCATGCCAACTTCCAAATGCAACATGGCACTATCATGAAGTAATCAAATAAATGATTAATGTATCGAATACATAATATCTAACTACACAAGATCAATTTCAAATCTCCAATCATGAATCAGGAACATAAACATGACAACATGATCTAACCATCTCCTCCAAGGAGATGACATGCATCATAACATACATAAACATCCTAGTCTTAAGAGAACAAGTACCATGCCAAACTCTAAATGTGTATCAAGAGTAAACCATGACATAATAGCAAGGTCACTTTAAACCAAGAAAAATATATCCCCAATCACATGAAGATAACCTTACCAATGATGCATCCATGTCACTGCCAACAACTCCAACTGAACTGTGGTATGAGCTACACATGGCATCATGACTACCATCCTCCTCATGAAGATCAATCTTTAACATCAAGCAAAGAGTAATCACTAACATTTTACATGAAATGATCAATGCATGATTACCATCATCTGAGGATTCCTCTATAGAAGAATCAAAACTCTTTTTCTTGTTCTTACAATCCTTCTTCACATGTCCCGATTTCCCACAGTTCCAAAACTTTACCTTACTCTATCCTTTGGACTTACCCTTCCCTTCCTTGTCTCCCTTAGGTTCCTTTTTCTTAGGCCTACCTTTTACAAACAAGGCATCTTGGATTTTTGTTTCAGACTTCCTCCTCATCTCCTTTGATAGGAGAGTATGAATTATATTGTCCATCTTCGAGTCTACACAACTACCATTGATAGCAACGATTATATTTTCCCAAGATTCTAGTAAAGACCAAAGTAACAAAATGCATTTATCTTCATCTTCTAGATAGCTTTACATCTATAGATGCTAACTGACTTAGAATCAAATTAAAAGAATTCAAATTATTTGCAATAGAATCACCATCTTTCATCTTTACATAATACAATTTCCTTTCCATATACAACTTATTAGTAAGACTTTTGGTTTGACAGATATCACCTATTCTCTTCCACAACTTATATGCAGTAGTTTCTTTTGAAACATTCAAGAGAACATCATCAACAAGACACAATCTTATGGTCCCTCTTTCTTTCTTATCAAGCTTAGCCCAATCCTCATCTGACATCATTGTAGGTGACTTTTTCTTATTACCAATAGCTAACCATTGATCTCTCTCTTCAAGGAGATCCTCCATTTTAGTTTCCACATCTCATAATTAGATCCGTTGAATCTTTCAATATCTAAATGAGAATTAAAACTCATTGTAACAAACTTATTTTCCAAAATCAGCAATAACACAATAGTAAAAGCTCCCACTAGAGCCAAAAAACTTCAAACTTTTAAGAGAAACACATCCCAAACTCTACCCCAACCATTAGCTCTGATACCAAATGTTGAAAATGGAGGTAATTATGTAGCTTAATACTTTGTAAAACTATGAGATTATAGATCTAATTAAGTGTTTTTTGTTACAATTTAATTGTGGGTGATTATCTATTTAGATTCATTTTACCATTTGTAGAAATAGATAGAATATTGTAGAAGAATAAGACTAGATGATAGAAGTGAAATGTAGCATTTATCGTGGAGAAACCCTTTCAGGAAAAAAATCCACCACCAAAATCAATAGTGCTTGTATTATTTAACCTTAGAACAAGATTACAATAATTCTTTATCAATCCCTGCTTGAGATGCTTCTTTTTCCTTCAACAATTCTTCTACACAACCTGCAGTAAAATTTGATAGAACTCTCTTCAACTTGCTACAATTTATAGACAATTATGAGCCTTGTAAACTCCAAAGAGTTTACAATTACAAAGCGCAAAGCTTATCTTACAAAACCTATTCCTATTCTTTGCAAGTAGAGTTCTTCCGTGAAAAACAATGTCAAACCAAGTCCATCACTTTGGGCATCCCAAACTAAAGTCCTAATTCAATGTTGATTACAAAGATATATTGTAAGCTTCTCCTCAAAGTTGGATCCCAAGAATGGGCCCACTTAACTTAGCCTTATAAAATATCTTATCATGAAAAAGTGTTAACTCCAAGATGCCAACTTGAGCGCCCAAGGTGGGTCCAAGTCAATTTTTGTTAATTGAAACATATATCTCCACCATTCATGCAAAAATGATGCATGATTGATCATTCCCACTTAACTAAACGTGTCACCTATTATATGTCATGCAACTCAAGTCATTAGTCATGCATTCCAAGTTAACTAAAGTCAACTAGCATTCAACTAAAACTAACTACATGCAATTGAACATAACAGAACCATAACTAAACTAAACTCATCTAAATTGAACTGAACTAATATTGAACTAAACTAAGCTCCATACATGTAAACATCAATTCCTAACTTCTAGGATCCTTACATGCATTACTAAAGTGTTATCTTTCTCCAAATAGTTAACTTAACTCAAGGTGGGTTCCACCTTCCATGTGGGTACCCCATGTGCTCCTATTTTGTAGGAGCTCTTCTTGGGCATCCCCACATGTTCCTATCATTTAGAAGTAATTACAAATGTCAATTTACATGTTCATTTCATTCAAATTTAATCTCTTTCTAATCCTAGTGTTGGGGAACACTTTCCAAGGACTTAGGAGATACATGAAATATGTTTAGGATTGCAATTAAATGGCTTCCTATTCCCAACACCTTCCAAAATTGAATCATTTGAAAGGAAACTTACCTTTGTACTTACCAACACCCTTTTTCATCCTTCTCAAAAAGTTAACTTCCACATCATTAGGATCCTCCTAATCTGATTCTTAAATCATTTATGATTTTGCAACATTAAAAGTAGTCTCAACTTTTGTGCCACTATTTGTACCAAATTCTCTCATTTCAAACGTAGTTAGAGAACCATACAAGTGATCTCTAGTATAATGATCTGTATTTTGAGATTCCTCAATTGCAACAACATTATGATTGTAAGATTTTTAGGAAGGTTTCTAAGAATTTTCTTTACCACTTTTGGTTATTTTACTTTTCCACTAAGACCTTTAATGAAGCTGGCCACCTCATCTACCCTCTGCATGTATAGATCATAATTTTTTCATCTTTAGACATTTGCATGTTCTCAAATGTGATCTTTAAATTCTCGGTATGTGCAAGATCATGATGGGCCAAAAATTGGCGATATGATGGGTGTTTGTAGGGTACATGTGGCTGATGACCTTTCTTTTACCCAAAATTGATGAAATGAAAAGTGTTTTTAATGGAGATTCTTAGCTTTCCACCAATATTTCAATTATGATTTACTTTGAATTTAATAAATAATTATTATTCATTTTCTATTTGAATTACGACTAAAGTCTTGATTGATAGGCTGATTGAAAAATATCTATAGCTTCCAAACATTATCACATTTTTTGAAGCCGAAACATGCATCACATTCTATGCTTTGCATACTAAAGGATTAAAAAAAGAAAAAATTGAATTTCGTGAATTTTTTACCAAGTTAAGGTGGTTAGACATACGAGTTTTTATAATTTTTAAAAGTTGTAATAAAAAATTCATAATTAATTATTTACTTGGAAAAAAAATACAAAAAAATATGCATCACATCTAGACATAAGTCCTCTACTTATGTATAAAATATTATAAATAAATATTATCATTTTATTGTGGTTAGGGTGGTCAGACAGACACCTACTTCTTATATTTTCCCTAAAATTTAAGTACTACTGCATTGAAATTTCAAATTGTCACCAAATAGATATTGTTTTTAAAAAAAACCGAGTATTTTAGAAACTACATTCAATTTGCTATAGATTTTATTCTTACATATTTTTTAAATAATATAGATAACCTATTCAAATTTTTACATCAAGTTGCCTAACTCTGATTTTTCTGAATTTTTTGCCACTTAAGGGCCTGTTTTTTCCATGATGATCCTGCACATACCCTTCTGCATTTTATCAGATTGTCTAACCATATCATATCCTTCAGAAATTCTTTCCAACTTTCTCCAAATTTCTTTATCATTTTTCAAATTCATAACTTTCACTAATTCATAATTTTTTTAGTGATGGAAAATGTATCCCTTTACATTTTCTCACTTGTTTGGGCCCTCCTAATTAAAATGAACTTAATTGTGCCTTAATTTAGTGTTGTAAAATGTATTTACCTACACTTTCACACTTATTTAGGGCTCCCTTAATTAATTAAGCTTAATTTGGCCTTAATAGGCTCTCTACTTCATTTACAAGCCCATTAAATTATATTTTTTGAAGGGGAAACCTGACATTAATTAATGCCAATACATAACACTTTACATTGAGCAATTTGTGTTCTAGGGATAGGGACCTAGGACCCATTAACCCATGGGTGAATGGGTACTCCCTAAGCCTTAGAAGCCATTTTCAAATATATTTTTGGGGGTATTTTTATGATGCTAAATTCAAATTTCAAAGGTCGGCTTGGAATGTTTGAATTTCGAGAGAACAATTGAGAGAAATTTCACAAGAGTCAAGATTATTGCCAAGAGTAGATTTCTTGATCATGTTTTGCAGCATTCAAGATCTCAAGCATCACGGAAAATTCTTTTGCAAACATGCATGTTTTTGGAGCTAACATTGTGGTGTAGGTTTAAAGATCTAATCCAAGCATTTTCAAAGCAAGATTCAAGCATCAAGATCTAAATCCATTGAATCTGTTTTAGGAAAAATCAACATTAATATTTGATATTTCCAAAGGTTAATTCAAGGGTTTGGTGAGTTACAACATTGACTTGTTCATTCATCATTCCTTTCATACTATTTCATTTCATTTCATGGTCTAATTACCAAAATGGAGTTTGACCAAGGCAAACCCCTATTCACCCAAAAATACAATTTTTTCCATCTCTCTTTGTGTGTTGCATATTTTTAGGTTAAAGAGAAGTTGAAGATCTCAAAAGTGCAAAATTACAAAGTTGTATTTGTTGTCACCTTTGTTGTCATCTCACAAAAACTCAGACCCCAAATTTATTTCCAATTGTCTAACTATGAAACTTGGAGAATCTAGAAGTGTAGACATAGGAGCAGAGGACCCAAAAACTAATTTTCAAAAGCCGGGCATGTGCAGGATCATGGTATGCCAAAAAGTGGCAATGGAGAAAAAAATACGTGTTTCTACGACTCAAAAACACAAAAATGGTGAGTTGACTTTTGGAGCTCGGGTGACTACCGAGGCAAAGGGAAAACTTAGATTTAGGAATCGGATATCCGATCCAAATCGGATATCCAATTTGGATCGGATATCCAATTTTGTTGACAGATATATATAAAAAAAATCGGGCAACCAAAACTCATTCACATTTGCTTTCAGCTCAACGGCGGCGGGCGCACAGTGGAAAGCGAAATCTAATATCCGATTTGGAGTCCATCTCTAACAGGTAAAGTTCTTTATTTTTTAGTTGCTCTAATCAAATTTTCAATTATATTTGTTTATTTTTAGTTGATTTTTTTCAAAATAGGGTTTTTTGGTAGAAAAACTAGGGTTTTTGTTGGATTTAAAAAAAAAACTAGGGTATTTTTGACTAATGCTCAAAATCCTTTTGGAAAATAAGTTTCCTCTCCCACAATAATGCCTTCTATTCCCAACTTTACACCTCCAATCATAGCATCAATGATGGAATATAACAATGGTTTAAACTCAAGCTTAGGAATTTCTAGTGGAAATTATAATAGTTTTGTCCCTTCACCTATAACACCTTCATATTCATCACCCCTCCTAAACATGAAATATAATATCCCACCATTCCTCCATACTAGTTCACCATACTTGAAAAACTCTCACAACATGTGGCCCAATGATTTTGTGATAAATCAACTTTTTTATTTAAAGCATGAGATTATTACAACAACAAATTTCAAACTTAAAACAAAATCAAACCAATAGTAAACATCCAAAATACCTTAAACATAGTTCATTAATGTTCACTATTTTAAATACACCTATACTACAAAACATTGAAATACCTCGCTTTGGAAAGTACAATGGTAAAAAATATCCTAATAACCATTTGTTAGTTTTTACTACCTTGTGTAGAGACTTTATTTTTGAAGATTCACTCATAGTGAAACTCTTTTCTAGATTATTGAAAGATATGGCCTTGGATTGGTTTTGTTCATTGTCAAACAATCAATTACCTCCTTTACACAACTCATTAATGATTTCCTCCAACACTTTCAAGTGAACATCAGTCCTCAAGTTACATTAACAAATTTAGTTCATTGTAATCAAGGACCTAAAGAGAAAATAAAAAACTTTATGAAATGATACTAATCCCTTTATTTGAAATTCTCCTATAGTCTTCAAGATGTTGACATTCAAAGGGTGTTTATAGATAACTTACAACCTAATATTCAAGATAAGAAATTGCTAATGAAATATCCATCCTTAACACATTTTTGTATAACCCTTCATGATTATCGAATATCGATTAGTTGGTATGAAGGTACCCCTTCATAGGCTCGTATTGGTCAATCATATAAGTCATGCCTCCAAACAACTATCAATCATTTAAAAAGAAAAACAAAATATTCATTACTTGATAAACATTCATGTCAAACTGCTCATAATATTGAGACAGAAGTAACTACTATAAACATAACTCTAGATATAAATTTAGGCCATGAGATAGGAAATTTTCATAGTTGTTTGATTCTCTCCATGTGATCATGTTGCAATTGTTAAACAAGAATATGCTTCAACTTCCTCCAATTAGTCATATTCAAACAATTAAACCTTTACCACCAAACTTTAATGCAAAAACATTTTTTCAATAGCACCATACACCTCGACATGATATGGAAAGATGTAAGCATATTTATAACCAAGTGCAAGACCTCATTCTAATAAAATCCAATTGGATGACCTATTAATGACAAAGGAAATAAATTGGTTTTTTCACCTAATCAATACTTACAAATATTTACAAGCCCATTACCAATTCATTCAACAAACTTTGTTCAATACAATGATAATGAAGAAGATGATAATGATTTTTCCATCTTTATAAACATTACTAATATTCAAAATCATAAAGGAAAAACCAATATTTTGTTTGACATTTCTTTTACATATATTGATTCTTCTATAACTACACTCGATGGTCTTCTTTATATCAAGTTTTGCAGAAAACCGAAAAGGGGAATACTCATTGATCCCATGTACATAGTGAATATGATCAAAAAAGAGTTATTGTATGTACATGAACTTTATGCAGATGATTATGAACAATCAAAAGCATGATTAAAAGCTCATGATGGTTATGGCTTCCCTATAATTGGTTTGATAACTCTCCCAGTAAAGGTTGGACCTAAATAGTTGGGTGGTTTTGATAGATTTTTTATGAAAAATTTGAGTTTAGCATGGATTTTGATGAAATTTGAATGTTTGCAATTGATTTTGACTTAAAAATAGTGTTTTTTATGTATTTGGATTAAAAATTAGAAATTTTTATAGATTTTGTTATAAACTAGGGTATTTTATAATATTTTCATTTATATTGTCTAATTCTAATTAGATTGATTTGTTTTTATATTGAATCGGCATTATGGCTGCTGACAATGAAAATGCACCAATTCCACCACCTCCACCTCCTCCTCCACCTCCTCCACCTCCTCCACATCCACCACCACCACCTCCACCACCTCCACAGCCATCAATTCAAGAATTAATTTCTGAAAATTGCAACAATTAAGGGCATTTCTAAAGTTTATAGAGAGTCCCTCGATTATCTTCGATGTCAAACACAATGAATGAAATAATTAAAAATATAGAAACCCTCTCCTCGCAACATAATGCCTTTCATTCGTGGCGAGAAAACATGAGAGAATATTATGCATGTGGATTTTCCTATGATGATGTGAAAGATCTTGGGATAACCAAAGCCCAAATAGCCTCTTTATTTGTTAACCCCCGCACTGGTTTGCCAGTTAATGTTAATAAAACAAAACTTTCTATAAAATGGTGCACTCATAGAGACATTGTAGAAAATTTTTGGGATCGTTGGTGTATGGTTTTTTTTGAAACCACCGAACAACAATTTGGATGTACCATTTTACTTTATAAAAAAATTATATGCTGAGTTTGTGTTAGGGCATCATGTCAATTACTTTGACATTAGACCCTTCTAGGGCGTTGGTGGAGGTATGCCCTGTGATAGAGAAGGGCATTTAGAGTAATACCCCCGCCCATGTTCCCCTCCCCCTTCCTCGCCACCTCCAGTATACCATCCAGATATTATGCAGGATGCGGCCACACAGACTATCGATGCTATTCACTCTTTGAGTGGTCTTTTGGTTTTGCATGCTTCTATAGTAGCTCAGCCACATTCTAGTGATGTTGGTGATGGCTCGAGTGCTGCTGCATCATCCTCATCAGGTCCACATATTTGTGTACCACATACTTGCTCCATGTGCCACCAAATATTCTTGGGTCCTCTTGTAGAACCTGTCGAGCATCCCCTAGACACTTCTGATTATGACTTCCATGATGTGGATATTATAGATCAGATGCAGGGGAGTGAAGCACACCATACAAAGTCCTCTCCTGCTAGAGAGGGGGACATTGGAGTCATGACACAGGTAAAATTTAAGTTGTGAATTTATAACTTGCATTTTTTTTTAAATGAATATTAATAAGAGATAGTATAATGTACTAATATTTATTTACATGGTCTATTTAATAGTTGATGTCCGAGGAGGAGCTGAAAAATGTGACAAATAGCACCTTGAGGGCCATTTCATTTGGCCTGGACATGCACACAGTATATATTTTTGCACTCATTCATTTACATTTATTTATTGTATACTTTCTTGTCCTTTGAATTGTCATTAAAATGAAATTATATAATAACTTATATGTTTATCTTATTTTCCTCTTGTAGGAAATACCTTCCTAGTTTTGTGCAACCTTGTCCGTGATTATGGAAGTGTAATGTTGGATAAGGGCAAGGTAATTGAACTCAAATTTGATTGAATTAAGAATTTTAAGATCTTATATTGATTATACATACATCGACATAGATTGGTAGTTTCATATGTACTTGTCATTTTTATGTGCAGGGTATTATGAGCTATACGTCCTTGTTGACAAGGGCCACAACACTGAAGTAGTACGTATTGGAACCCCTGAAGGAGTAGGTGTTGAAGCAGCTCAAGGAGGAGGTGTTGAAACACCTAAAGAAGTATGTGTTCATTTTATTTTGTGTTTGGTATTTATATGTTCCTATTACTCACAATTGTATGCTAACTTGGATCCTTTTATGTTTTTGTTCACCTATATAGATTGAAATTACAAAAGATGGTTTGGTCGGTTCTTTGAGAGGGGCATATTCTAGAACTCCTGACCCTTTGAAGAGACGAATATTTCAGGTAATCAAGATTACAATTTTAGAGTTCATTTATAATTTAATGTATATTGATTTTGATGTTAATTATTTGATTTTAAATTATATAGTATAACTAATCTCAATTGTGGTTTGACTTTTTCTTGTGCAGCTACCTTCGAGGCAGAGTGCTTCAAAGAGGCTCCATTTTGATGATCCACCAGTAGTTTAGAATGAGATAGACATTTTGGCATGTAAATATTGAATAGTTACCGAGATGGCATATGCCACATATTGTAAAATTTTGTTTGAGTTGGCGTTGATGCCATTTTGTATATGGACATACACTTGATTATTGGATAATTTCATATATAGAAGTTGACAATCGAAATTTAATTGCCTCCTCATGTGCATAATTAAACTCTTTGAAATTTTAATCAAGTGAGCAATGGTTAAATATCTTGATGTACAATAGCATAAAAAGAATGGTTATATTATGCAGTTTATTCATATTGCTGATTACATTGCATTGCACATCTTTCAAAGTCAAAGCATTACTTCACATTGCATAAGTAACAACTAGATAAGCCGATAGATGAAAAAATTTCACTACAATATAGTTTTTACAAAGTCAAATACAAGCACTATGCACTACTTCACAAGACATAACCAATAATTAAAAATTTATTCATATTATTATCATTGCACATACATCTTTCAAACCAAACATTGTTTCACATTGCATAAACATCCACTCCAAGCACCTATCCTTGATGTACTTTCCTTTTAGCTCAGTCAAATAAATGCTAGGCACCAATTTCAGTTAGTCTTGTCAGTCTAGGTGCCTATTCTCATCCATCATGCCACTCAAAACATCATTTTAGATCCTCCCAGGCACCATTTTTACCTGCTGCTCACTGCTTCATGACTGCTAGGCACACTTTCAAAAGCCTCATGTCGCTAACTCACATTCCAGTTAGGTGCATGTTTTGGCTGATGCTCTATAAAAGACCTCTCCTTCTGCCACTTAACGTTGATAAAGCATAGACCTAGGCTAACACATACCTAGACTTTCAAATTAAATTAATTAACCCATGCAAAAACAAAATCACAAGAACACAAGAGCACACAAATTAGTCACTCACTATCAGGTTGAACAAGAGGAGCAAGTAAACAAACATAATTTGCAATCTTTCCTTTATTTATTTCGTTACCCCAGTTACTACTTTCAAATTTGACTAAAACATTATTCAAAATGCAGCGTATATGGTATAGTACAATGTGGCATACCCAAAGGAGAAGGGAGCAATATATAATTTAGAATATGAATTAAATGATTATGAAACAATGTTGGGTATAGTAATTAAAATATCTAATAGTAGTCTTATATTCAATACTTACTCTGTGTACTAACTATTAAGACATGTGAATGTTGTAAACATATTATACAATGATTTTGCAATTTACAAAATGTAATCAAATTTAGTTTGTCAATATAATAATTTTGCACTATTTGAACTTTCCAACATTCCTACAAATTTATCTAGAAGTTGCTTCTAATTTACAATACACTCTTGTATACATCTTATTATAAAAAATAATAAGTAGCTTGGAAGGAAAGAAAAATCCATGGTTTTTATAAGTTACTTGGTATCTTTTCTCAAGATATGCTAATTTCTTGTAATATAATAATAAGAGTACAAACAAAAAACATACAATAACTTATTGTTCTTTGAATAGAACACAAAGAACCACTTTAATTCTCTATGTGATAATTTATAATAGTAGGCTCCATTGAATAATACATGTACCCAAAAAGTATAGCTTCAACCAAAAAAATAGTTGGCGATAAACCATCATGATTTTCTTGGCTCATAGAATGTGTCCTTTGGAGGCTTTGTGGGTAATGTGCGTAAATTTCATTGGTTCAATATCCTATTTGTTATAGTTATTTTTGCATTTATAATTTTATATAGAGGGAGGGAGTTTCATCTCTTCAAGCTATCTTTGTGTCTTTGGAATGTTTGATTCATTAATTTTTTATTCTATTTTATTTGTTGTTGAATTTTTATTTATATTAAAATATAAAAGAAAAATAAATGAAAATCAAGTTATAAAATTTAACGAAATGCTAATTACATTATCACACAAAATTGCAAGCTCAAAGATGTACTTGCATAGATTAGATGATGAGGATTAAAAAAAATAGAGCAAACCGAATTGTGAAATTGGATGGAAAAGGTTTGTCCAAAATTCATAACAACCTTTGAGAGACAACTACCTCTCTAACTACCAACTCACCACCTAAGCAAGATTAACCCATCAGTGTAAAATAAATCCCATAAATGAGGGTCAAAATAGAAAGTTTACACCATCAACCCCCTTAAGAATAACTTATGCATTCTTTTGTTCATAGTCACTTGGCTCAAGAACAAGTCCAAGAAGATAGGACAATAGGCCCTAGTGTATTTGTTGACCTTAGCAATTTCACCTTTTTGTTGAGGAATAGTGTGCCCTTTTTGTTGATGATAGTGCACCATACTACTGCAATAAAATTCACTCTTCCCTAGCTATCATAATGTTGTTTGCTACTTTGCACGCCTCTTTGCTACTTGTTGCTTGAAGAGATATTCTAGAGATTACAACAAAGATATTGCAACAAATTTATAGAGATTACAACAAAGATATTACAAGAAATTCCAGATCTACGAAAACCTCTCTCGGTTTTTGCTATCTCGGAGGCATTTTCCAATGGTGATGACTTTTCAGATGAGGGAAAAGTTGTCAGATGCAAGCAGTGTAAAGTTGCAAAGTGGTGCAACTTTCATTCTGCAACTCCTACAA